>CAUYRH010135302.1:0-110201 GCA_963574655.1 Perodicticus potto | reverse complement strand
AACTTTTTATTTTGTTGATGTTTTGCATTTTTGTTTCAATTTATTTTATGTCTACTTTGAGATTTATTATTTTTTCTCCTAATTTTTGTTTTGGTTTGCTCTTTTTTTAGTTCTTTGAGTTGCACCATTAGGTTGTTTATTGAAGCTTTTCTACTTTTTTGATGTAGGCTGCTATAAACTTCCTTCTTATTAATTCCTTTTTTCTGTGTCTCATAGGTTTTGATATGTCATGTTTTCATTTGTTTCTAGAAATTCTTTATTATTCTTGTTAATTTGGTCTATCTGTTACAGGTATTTTGGTTTGAGGTTACCATGAGGCTTGCAAAAACCATTTCATAACTATTTATTGTAAGCATATGACAACTCTGCTTATAAATAAACAAGCAAAGAGAAATTTAAGAGAAATTCTACCTTTTGACTCTACCCTCCCACTTTATCTTTTTATACTATCTATCTTTCAAAATGTTATAGTTATTTTTGACAGGATTGTCTTTTAGGCTTTTTACTCAAGATGTAAGTGGTTTATGCAATGCAATTACAGCAACAGAGAATTCTGTATTTGTGTACTTGCTGTTACCAATGAGTTGTATACATTCAGATGATTTCTTATTGGTAATTAGTAGCTTTTTCTTTCATAATGAAGAACTCCTTTTTAGCATTTTTTATAGGATAGGTCTGGTGTTGATGAAATCCCTCATCTTTTGTTTGTCTATGAAAGTATTTTTCCTTCATGTTTGAAGGATATTTTTGCAGGATATAATATTCTAGGTTTAAGCGTTTTTTTCCTTCAGCATTTTGAATTTGCCATTCTCTCCTAACCTGTAAGCTTTCCATTAAGTCTACTGCCACACATATTGGAGCTTCTTTGGATGTTATTATTTTTCATATTTTCTTTCTTCCCTCAGGATCTTGCCTTTATCAGTGACCTTTGGGAGCTTGATTATTAAATACATTAAGGTAGTCTTGTTTGGATTAAATCAGCTTGATATTATGTTACCTTCATATACCTGAATATTGATATCTTTTTGTAGGCTTGGAAGGATCTCTGCTGTTAATTTTTAAAATAAATTTTCTACCCCTATCTCTATGTTTACCTCTTCTTTACTTTACTGCCAATATCTCTTAGATTTACACCTTTGAGGCTATCTCCCAGATCTTGTGGGCATGATTTATTCAGTTTCATTTTTTTTCTTCTTTTTTCTCTTTTGACCATGTATTTTCAAATAGTCTGTTTTCAAGCTTACTAATTCTTTCTTCTGCTTGATCCATTCTGCTGTTGGGAAACTCTGAAGAATTTCTCAGTTTGTTCATTGAACTCCATACTCCAGAATTTGTCCTTTTTTTTTTTTTTAATTATTTCAACCTGTTCGTTAATTTTTTTTGATTGACTTCTGAATTTCTCTGTGTCGCTTTGAAGTTCACTGAGATTCTTCAGGACAGCTATTTAAAATTCTTTAGCTAGAAGGTAACCTATCTCCTTTACTCCAGGATTTGTCACTGATACCCTCGTTAGTTAGTCTGTTGAAGTCATATCTTTCTGGATGTTCCTGATGCTTGTGGATGTTCAGCAATGTCTGGGCATGGAAGAACTAGTTATTTATTTTAATCTTTGCAGTGTGGGCTTGTTTGAACCCATCCATCCTTCTTGAGAAGGCTTTCTAAATATGCTAAGGAAATTGAGTACTTTTTATTTCAAATTAATATAAGAATACATACAATTAGGTTACATTGTTTGCATTTGTTAGGTAAAGTCCAAGTTATAGTTGAGTTTTTCACCCAGGAGGTGTGCCATATACCCCGACATTGTGTCCGTTAGGCAAGAGCTCACCAAACCTTCTCCCTCCTCCCCTACTTACTGATTTTAATTGTTTTTTTCTCTCATGTGGGTTTATAGTTGCACATCTGCTAGTTTCATATTAGGACATTTGCACTAGAATGTTTATTGGAGCTCAATTCACAATCACCAAGATATGGAAACAACCCAAGTGCCCATCAACTCACAAATAGATAAACTATGGCATATGTATACCATGGAATACCATTCAGCTATAAAGAAAGATGGAGACTTTACATCTTTTGTATTTATTTACCTGTGTGGATTTGGAGAACATCCTCCTAAGGAAATTGAGAATTTTGATCTAAGTCTTTGGTCACTGAAGCCATGTTGGCATTGGGGATGGTGGTGCCCCAAGCCTGGTAATGACTCTGGCAGACTCCTGCTGATAATCTTTTGGTGAACTTGGGAAAATTACGGATTGCTGAGCAAAGACCCTCACTTTCTTCCCTTATTCTTTATGCTGGGCTCCTGAAGTTGGAGGAAGAATGATGTGGGTACGCCATCATGACCACTAGGATCAAATCACACCTGAAGCCAGACTGTTCTCACCCAAAGCCCACAGCGACTCTTGCCTGGCTACCTGTGATGTTTGTTCAATGCCCAAGGGTTCTTTAGTCAGGAGGTTCCGAATCCCGAATCCTGCCAGAACTTTTTTTTTTTTTTACTTCCATACTGAATAACGCCTATGTAAACAAGAGCATATTGCAAAAATGACCAAATGTGCATTCTGTGGCTAGGTCATAAAAAACATATGACTTCTGCCTTGACCTTTCTCTTGGATCACTAGCTATTGGGGAAGCCAGCCACCATATCTTGAGAATACCGTCATGTATGTGAATGAGCAACTTTGGAATTTGATTCTCCAGCTCTAGTCAGACCTTCTGATGACTTCAGCCCTAGCTAACATCTTAATGAAGGATCCTGAGCCAGAACCATCCAGCTAAACTACACCCAGATGCTCTACCTATAGAATCTATATAAGCTAATGAAGTTTACTTTTTAAACTCCTGAGTTTTCAATTAAATTTCTTTGCACAGCAGTAAATAACTAGTACAGATTTGGGCACCTGAAAGTGGTATGGTCCCATAGCAAAAACCTAAAATGTGGGTGTGTCTTTGGAACTAGGTAATGAATATATGCAAGCTGGTAGGATTTTAAGGAGGATGTTAGTGAAAGCCAGGCATGTGGGTAGACTACTTTAGACGTAGATCCTCCACCGTTTTGTAATTGTGGATTGTGCTACGATAAACATTCAAGCACATATGCCTTTTTGATGAAAAGTCTTCTTTTCCTTCGGATAGATACTCAATAATGTGATTATTAGGTCAAATGCAGATGGAACTAGATACTATTATTCTAAGTGAAATATCACAAGAATGGAAAAACAAACACCACTTGGACTCACTATTAAATTGGAACTAACCGATGAGCACACATGTGCACAAAAGGGAGTAAAACTCAGCAGAAATCAAATAACGGGGAAAGGGGGAGAGGTCAAGAGGGGCAAAAACTACCTAATAGACAATGAACACTATTTGGGTGATGGGCACACCTATAGCTGAGACTCAAGCATGACAAAAGCAACCCATGTAACCTAAACCACTTCTTCTCCCTTAATATTTTGGGGAAAAAAAAGCATTAGATCCTCCAGCCTCAGTCAAGTCTTCAGATGACTTCAACAGCAACTAACATCCTAATTACAACCTCATGTGGAATTTTGAATCAGAAATACTCAGTGAGGACATTCCTGAATTCTTCACCCACAGAAACTGTGTCCAATAATACACGTTTATTGATGTTTTCAGTGGTAAAGTTTTGGAGTAATTTGTTATGTCACAATAGATACCAATACATACAGGAAAAAGTAAGGTTAAGACATATGAGAGTTGAGCCAGGCATGGCAGCTCATGCCTGTAATCCTAGCACTCTGGGAGGCCGAGACAAGTGGATTGTTTGAGTTCACAGGTTTGAGACCAGCCTGAGCAAGAGTGAGACCCCTGTCTCTACTAAAAATGGAAAAACTGAGGTAAGAGGACTGCTTGAGCCCAAGAGTTGGAGGTTGCTGTGAGCTGTGACATCACAGCACTCTACCCAGGGTTGACAGCCTGAGACTGTCTCAAACAAACAAACCAAAAAAGACATATGAGAGCTATCTGGAAAATATCCAGCCATGTATGTCTCTGTTTTGCATATTACTTATTGGACAATTCTCATATAAAATTTAGAAATAAGAGACCTCCTGGTAATTCTCTAAATAGCTTTTACTTTCTGTGGTCAAGAAAATATTTGCACATTTGCATGTAATATATATACGTCTGCAAAATTCACTTGTTATTTATAGTGCTTAGATTAAAAACTATTAAAGCTAATTCTTTTATTATCTTAATGAGACTCAGCCTACAAAATCTGGTCCCTGCTTAAGAGGGAGCTATTCTATTTTAAAAATCAGCATTACTTTCTGTGGAGGCCTCCTAATTTGTCTTCAAGACCAGAAACAGAAAACTGAAGCAAACAAACAATAACTGTGTATCCTCAATATAATTAAACTGAAAAACACTTCTTTAGCAATTAAGTAATAATTATCTCACTTCATTCCACCATTTCTGATAAAAAGTCCATGCCATGAAAGAGGTTTCTTAATTATAGCTAGCTCTGCAGCATTAGGATTTTAGCAGATAAGATTCTGAAAAAGAAAAGGCCAGCAAACTTTTTCTGTAAAGGGCCACAAATAAAAGTAGGTCATACATTTTCTCCCCCACCCCAACTTTATTGAGGTATAATTGACAAACAAAAATTGTATATATTTATGGTGTACAGCATGTTGCTTTTATATACATATATGTTGTCAAATGATTACCAAATCAGGCTAATTAATATATTTAACATTGTCTCTTTGGGCGGTGCCTGTGGCTCAAAGGAGTAGGGTGCCGGCCTCATATACCAGAGGTGGTGGGTTCCAACCTGGCCTTGGCCAAAAAAACAAAAACAAACAAACAAACAAATAAAAAAAACATTGTCTCCTCATGCAGTTAACATTTTTGCCTGTGGTAAGGACATTGCCCATCTATCCCCTTAGCAAATTTCAAGTATACAAGTCAGTTTTATTAACTATGGTCACAATGCTGTATATTAGATCTCCAGAACTTACTCATTCTTGATAACTGCAACTTATTTCTTCTGCGTAAGTGAATAACTTCTGACTAACATCTCCCCATTTCCACTAACATCCAGCCTCTGAGAACTCTAATTTCTGCTTATGTGAGTTTGACTTTTTTAGATTCCACATATAAGTGAGATCATGCAGTATTTGTTTTTATGTGCCTGTCTCATTTCACTTGGCATTATGTCTCAGGATTCACTCATATTGTTGCCAACAGTAGGAGTTTTTTCTTTTTAAGGCTGCATAACATTCCACTAAGATACATACACCACAATTTCTTTCTTTTTTTTTTTTTTTGAGACAGAATCTCACTTTGTCACCCTCGGTAGAGTGCCGTGGTGTCACACAGCTCACAGCAACCTCCAGCTCCTGGGCTCAGGTGATTCTCTTGCCTCAGCCTCCTGAGTAGCTGGGACCACAGGTGCCCGCCACAATGCCCAGCTATTTTTTGTTGCAGTTTGGCCAGGGCTGGGCTTGAACCCACCACCCTTGGTATATGGGGCCGGTGCCCTACTCACTGAGCTACAGGCACTGCCCCCACCACAATTTCTTTATTCATTTATCTGTCACTGGAAACTTAGGCTGATCCAGATATCTTAGCTATTGTGAGTGATGCTGGAATGAACGTGGGATTTCAGAAAGCACATCAAGACACTGACTTCATATCATTTAAGCTTATATTCTGAAGTGATTGCTGAATCATATGATAGTTTTATTTTTAATTTTGTGATGAATCTTCATACTGTTTTCCATGATGGCTCTACTAATTTACGTTCTCAACAAAAGTGTACAAATGTTCCCTTTTCTCCTCTCCTTGGCCAATTCTTTTTGTTTTTGTTTTATTGCAGTTGTTTTTTTTTTTTTGGCCAAGGGCCAGGTTTGAATCTGCCACCTCCAGTATTTGGGGCCGGTGCCCTACTCCTTTGAGCCACAGGCACCACCCTCCTTGGCCAATTCTTAATTTTTCTTTGATAATGACCATTCTAACAGGTGTGAGATAATATCACAGTGTGGTTTTGATTTTTATTTCCTTGATGATTAGTGATGTTGTGCATTTTTCATATATCCACTGGTCATTTGTGTGTCTTTTGAGAAATGTCTATTCAGGTTCTTTGCCCATTTGTAATTAGGTTAATTATTTCCTTGCTATTGAGTTGTTTGAATTCCTTATATATTTTAAATATTAATCCCTTCTTAGATGAATTGTTTACAAATACTTTGTCCCATTTTTTAGGTTGTCTCTTCATTCTGATGATTCTTTCCTTTGCTGTGCACAAGGTTTCAAATTTGATGTAATTCCATTTGTCTGTTTTGCTTTTTACCTGTGCATTTTTATTACATCTAAAGATGATTGTCTGAAGTGATGTCAGGAGATTGTTTCGTAAGTTTTCTTCTACTAGTTTTACAGTATCATATCTTACATTTAAGTAACAAATCTTTATTTTTACCATTGTTGATTTAAAGCCTATTTTATGCAATATAAGAATAGCTACTCTGGTTCACTTTTGTTTACCGTTTGCATAGAACATTTATTTCTACTCCTTTACCTTGAGTCCATGAAAATCTTTGCAAGTAAACGGGTTTCTTACAGACAGCATATAGGTGGGTTGTATATTTTTATCTGTTCAGCCAAACCTCATCTTTAAGTGAGAAATGATGACCACATTCAATGTTGGTATTGATATGTGAGATGCTGTTCTGGTGATCATTTTGATGATTACTTAGCTGTTTTATTCTCTCCCTTGTGTTACTGTTTTATGAGTTGTGAGTTTTAACTTCAATGTGTTTGTACACTTGTTGGTATTGATTGTTTTGTTTCATGGATAGAACACTTGTAAGCATTTCTTGTAGGGCAGTCCTAGTGGTGACAAATATTTTTGGTTTTTGCTTGTCTGAGAATTACTTTATTTCTCCTTAATGTATGCAACTTAGTTTTACAGGCGTTTATTCTAAAGATAGGACCCTATTCCTTTCTGGTTTGCAAGGTTTCTGTTGAGAAGGGTGCTGTTAGTCTGATAGGTTTTCCAGTGTTACTTGATATTTTCACCTTCCAGATCATAGGAGTTCCTCCTTCATATTGCCTTTGGCCAGTCTGATGGCTATAAGCCTTGGTGATGCCCTTTTTGTTATGAATTTCATAAGTTTTTAATTGAACTTCTTATATCTGGATATCTAAATCTCTAGCAAGATCAGAAGAGCGTTCCTCAATTTTTCCCTTAAATTGGTTTTCCAGGCCTTTGCTTTTTCTTCTTCACCCTCAGAGATGCCTGTGATCATTATATTTGCTTGTTTTACATAATCCCATATTTCTTATAGACTTTCTTCATTACTCTTGATTCTTTGTTCTCTTTTTATGACTAACTGGGTTAGTTTGACAGAGGCGTTTTCCAGCTCTGAAATTCTTTATGTTGCATAGTATAGTCTATTCTTAAATTTTACACTGGGTTTTATGTTTTCTTAAATTTTCATTTCCAGATGGTCTATTTTTTAAATATATCTACTTCTTTAATAAATTTGGCATTCATTACCTGATTTATTTTGCTCATTTCTTTGAGTTTCTTTTTCATTTTCTCTTGAGCTTCCTTACAATCCATATGTGGAATTCCTTATCATCATTTCACTATTTTCACTTTGGTTGGGATCTCTTGATAGAAACTAGTGTGCTTTTTATGCAGGGTTTCTTTCCCTCTGATTTTCATACTTCTGAGTTCTTTCACTTATTCCTACTCATCTGGAGAAGGTGTTGCTTTTAGTTTTTGTATTTTCTTTTGTTTAGATTGGACCCCACCACTCTTGAGGGTGTGCCTGTAGCATATGATGGGTTAGAATCTTTGGCTTTGCTTGTGTGTACTTTGACGAGGGTCTAGGTTGTGGATGGATGCCTTGGTTATAGATATCCTTAGTTCCTTAGGGTGGTGTTTAGTTGTCTATCTGTGTTCTCTGGCAGCACATTGAACTTTATAAAGATGATTATTTTGAGTTCTTTGTTAGGAAGTTTGTAGGTTTCCGTTTCATTAGAGACAGTTATTGATGCTTTATTTTGTTACTTCAATTGTATGCATTTTGGTTCCCTGAATATTCATGATCTCTGTGGCCTTGCATTGATGTCTGTGCATTTAAAGAAGTAGGCACCTAAACTTTCAGTCTTTACAGATTGGCTTGGGTGTGAAAGTCCTTTTCTAGTCAGCTCATCCAAAGATTTTTAATGGGCCGTCTGATGGCATCTTCACACAGGTTTGCTACTGGCAGGCAGTCCTGGTGCCTGGGCCCATGGAGACAGTTGGTGGAGCCTGGAAGTATAGTGGTTGGTCTGGCACTTGGGGAGTCTTGCAGCCTTGTTCTGTTGGAGTTCGATCAGAGCCTGGGTCTGTAGAGGCCAACTTGGAGTTGGGGTAGGCCTAGTATCTAGATCCATGTGGGCGGGTCTAGATCCTGGAGCATGGACCAAACAATTTCTGTTGCAACTACTTATCTCTGTTGTACTACCATAGCAGCCTTAGACAATATGTTAACAAATGTACTTGGCTATATTCCAATAAAACTTTATGTACAAAAGGATGTGGTCAGCTAGATTTGACCCATGGGCTACAGTTTGACAACCCTCATAGCACACTTTTAAAACATTTTTTAACATAGGTAGTTAGTTATTTCCATTTAACTCACTAACTTAAAAAAGATGTTTTATAAAAATTCTATATCATATTCAGAGATACTCTGATTATGTTAATCAGAATGATAAAGAAAAAAGGTTGCAAATTGTGTTTGAAGGAACATTTGAAGAGATAAATTATTTGTATAAATCAGATATAGTGATGCTGGATACTTAATGAGTGGGAAAGTCTTTCAAGATCTAATATTCATCATTCAGGTGAGAGGACAACTTCTCAATGTTGCAGACCATTGAGAAATTTAACTTATACTGTGAAAAATCTTTTGCCTTTCTCCAAATCCAGTAATTTTGGACTTTGGTTTTTACTTCTCTAAAGAACATTCTTGATCAAACTATAAGTTGCTTGAACATCTAGCAGATGTTAACTTTTCACTTAATATCCGAGAAGATAACAATTCCTTTTATTTATTTAGCATTTTCATTTTTACAAAGTGATTTTAAACATATGATTTTATTTAATCCTCAAAATGTGCAGCAAAAGAAACTAAAATTAAAAGACACTGAGACATTGCCCTTTTTTTCACCCTCTCTTAGCCCAAAGGTCTATAGATTTGGATAAAATAATATAAACAGAGAAAAAGAATTTAAAAATGCTCACTCAATATTGTTTTCATCTGCTCAGGAGACTTTATGGACTTTATGGGTAACCCTGGTGCCTTCTAGCTGAAAAAGAAAAGAATAAGATCTACTTAGGGCAGAATTGAGTCTCTGCCCTGTCACTCTAACAAGTCACTCTGCTCTAAGTAGGATTCAGCTTTTGACCTGTGAAAGAGAGGTCTTGAAGTTTTTGATGAAAGTTATTTTCTGTGGCATCCAATTTAGGAGCCTCTGAAATAAACCCAAAGTAACAATTGATGGAAAATATTTATATGTGGATACCCACCAATAAAAGGTTAAACAAAATATAAGAGTGGAGGGGTTTCTAAACTGCTTAGGCATGGAAGATGAAGGCCAAGAGCTCATTTTGGATATGTAATAGATGTAAAACAACAAACTTTGACAATGAACTTTGTAGGTATTACTTTTCCTTTCAGTCACTTTAATACACACACATGCTCACAAGTACATTATATATATATACACACACATACATGCACACACACATATAATGAATAAATAGAAATATGATTAAGTAGTTATAAAATGAAATACAGTATGCAGTGGTTTTTTTCTTGCAGGGAAGGGTGTAAAAAAATTTATGTAATGAAAAACTTGCATGACCAGGAATGTTCAGGCTGAATATGGTGCCAGCTTCTGACTCTGTAGCAGAGTCCAGATTAGAAAGTGATACTGCCATCACAGAATTTGGGCAACTCTATACGTGAACAAGGGACTGGAAATCTAAAATGGAAATCTTGTGGCTAGAAATAACCTTAAGAATGGACAGGCTCTGAAAGTCCCCTCAATTTATCAAATGTCATAAAAATTATTGTACAAAATTTATTTCCTTAAAAACATATAAATGAATTGATTGCTGATCACTTTCTTCTGCTAATAATAAAAGAAAACATAAATAAACAAATGGGACTTAATTAAACTCAGAAGCTTCTGTACAGCAAAGGGACAACAACCAAAGCATATAGACATCCTACCCAATGGGAAAGGATATTTGCATATCTTGAATTAGACAAAGGCTTGATATCCAGGGTCTATAGAGAACTCAAATTAATCCACATGTAAAAAGCCAACAATTCCCTATATCAGTGTGCAAGAGAGAAGATAGACGAATGGCTAACAAACATATGGAACAATCACATTTTATGTAGGAATGTGAAAAATCAGTTATTAGATAAGTTGGGGGAGGAACAAAATTATATAGATATGAAGACAACTCTTTGCCTAGAGTGGCTGAAAAACACAGACCTCCCAGATGGGATTGGGTTATGTTGGAGGTAGAGTGATGTTAGTGATGAGAGAGAGAACGCAGGAGAGAGGGCGTGACCCACTTGCAAAAATTTGGTTTGAGTTGCCTGTTCTGTGGAAGTACTTGGCAACGACGTCTTTCAAACCAAAGCATTGGTGTGAAGACCCAATACAGTTCATTCTCTGAGTCCAGAATGTTTTCTAAAGGAGTTAAATAAAAATGTAGCAATTAATTGAGACACAATGTATAAAAAATTAGTGTAATTCCAGATGGAAGGTGTCATATCCACAATCCTAGTGGAAAGTGTTATTTATCGAGCATTGGCCTTGTGTGAGCACAGCCCTTTCATTATCTTATTTAATTCTTACAATTGCCAGCTGAAGCAGGGACTTTTATTATCTCTGTTTGACATATCAGGAAGACTGTAGCTTAAAAGGCTTAACTAGTAAGTAGAAAAGTCAGAATGTAGACCTGTGCTATCTGAATCCAAAAATTTGCGTTCCTAACCCTTATTCTGTACTACTAGCTGAAATTAAAAATACTGAAGTGATCTAAGGAAATTGTAATTTAGATTGGATAAACTGAATAGTAGAGTTTGTCTCTTCCCCAGAGGTAAGATGTTCTGGGTTTAGGAATATGTATTATATACTCTTTCTTTTGAAAGTGACAGATTCTCAAAATCGGGTGTAACAAAAAAGGAATACTTTGCTGTGGTCAGCTGAATGAAGGAGCCCCCATATTGTCCTGATCCTAATCCCTGGAACCCCTGAATATGATACCTACAAAAGGGACTTTGCACATGTGATTAAATTAAGGATCTTGAGATGAGGCAGTTATCCAGGATAATCCGGGTGGGCCCAATGTAATCATAAAGGTCTTTTTAAAGGAAAGAGGGAGGGGCCTGATGGTGGCTGAGAGTCATCTGCCTGCCAGCCATCTGGGTGAGATAGGGGAGAGACCTCTGGCTGGAGTGTCCTGTCCAGAAACATCTTTGTAGGGGCACAGAGAGACAGCAGGGGATGCCAGTAGCCAAGGAGGAGGTCAGGAGCTGTGAAAGACCGGCACAGAAGGCAGATGCCTGGGCTAACCCAACACCTACACATGGAGACAAAGAAATTTAAAGGGGAAGAGGAAGTGAGAGGAAAAAGCAGGGGAAGGAAATGAACAAGAAGAAAACACACAGGAGGAACCAACCAAAAAAATCTGGCAATGTGAAAAACCAGAACAGATCAGCTCCCCCAAGGATCATGAGGTAGCTACTACAGGGGATCCCACCTGTAAAGAAATTTGGGAAATGACCAGGAATTTAGTGTATGGATGGCCAAAAAACCCCCCAAAACAAAAAAAAACCCAAAACTAACTAAAATGGAGATTTAAGTACAGATGCAGGAGATATGAAAATGGTAAGTGAGAAAGGGACCCAGCTGAGTAATGCAGGTGGCCTCAGGAAGCTAGAAAAGGCCAGGGAATGGATCTTCTCTTAGAGCAGGGATGTCCAACCTGCGGCCCATGGGCCATATGCTGATTTTGTGAGGATGTTTTTTGCTTAACTGTGGTGTTGGATATCACAAAAAATATGCATGGACCTTTTTTGTTAATCACCTTTCATTAGTGTTCATGTGTTTAATGTGAGGCCCAAGACCATGCTTATTCTTCCCATGTGTGGGACAGAGAAGGAAAAAACTAAGGTTGGACACCCTGTAGAGCCTTCGGAAGGAACACAGCTCTGCTAACACCTTGGTTTTAGACTTCTGACCTGCAGAACTGCAAGAGAATGAATCTGTGTTGTGGCTATCAAGTTTGTGGTAATTTGTTACAGCAACAACAGAAGCTAATAAACTCCGGTACCCACAGTGTCCAGGGCAGCCTTGGCTTCATTCAGGCTTAGCTGGTCCAGGTGTTCTAACAGGGTGGCCTTGTCACTATCCCTCTTAGCACCTTACCTCTGTTTTCTCCTACAATGGCCTTGTTCACTGGTGACTTTCTTTGGGTGGTGTCAAGCTGGCGGTCAGTGGCTACAGGATTTCCTCTTGGCCACTTCAGCAATCCTGGTAGAACAGACAGTATTCTTTTCCTAATAATACCTACAAGGGTCCCAGGCCTGGTTTGCATGGGCCTGGCTTGCACCTGGCTTGCATTGGCCATACCTCGGTAATTGGTCATGTCTCAAAGTGGGAAGGGGATCACCGCTGAACCTCAAGGGACTCCTGGGGTGGAGGGATGCTTCCCAAAGGAAAGTCTAGCTGGGTGGGCAAAACCAACAGGTGCCTGTGACAGGATGTGAAGCAGAGAACTACGGCATAGATTCTCGCTGATTCTAAGGAAAGGCAGAGACAGGAATAGAGGTTTCTATTTCTACCCGCCTTATACTTTTGTGGTTCATAAGTGTGATGATTGGGTTTTCATGCTCACGTGTGCAATGTGCCTCCCTCAAACCTTGTTATGATATAGGCACATTATCTGTCTGATGAAAAGAAAAGGAAAAAAAAATCCCAAATTCAAAAAACAAAGTCCTTAAAAGAAATCAATGAGAGGCAGCAGTGAGAAGGGGGAATCCAAGGTCTTGCTGCAATCCGAGGGAGGACCACTTGCTTGTTGGCTGGAAAAAGAAGAGGATGTGAGCGCGATCCCTTTAGAAACACATAAACTGATGACACCTCCTTGCTCTGAGCTCCTGCCTGGGTGGGGCTGACTGCTGAATAGGGACAGTCTGTGTACCCAGTCCAAGCTCCATCTGCTTCATTCCTCTCTGCACAACCCTGGCAGAGAGCTTTGGCATCTGGAACGCCCTTAGATTGAAGGTGTGATAGGGTAATGCTCACCTTGTGGGCTGCCGCCCTTCACCATTAGAGTTGTCTGCAAAAGGAAGCAAAGAGGCAAATGGCATTGTGACACAGTGGCAGGTAAACTCTGCAGCCGGTCCCTGCAGGTTGCCATTCAGACTCCTTTTTCTCTGTTTTTACCCTTTTTTTCATCCGTGCTTTAGGGAAGGGCATCTCTCTCTTTTGATGCTTCTAACTGGACAGGACTGATACTTCAGCCCCTGGTTCTAAAACAGAGGTGACTTTTTGTGACCCTTTAAAAACATCAATGAGACCATGCCATACTTTGCCTCAGACCTACCTAGTGGCCATTCCGCTCACTTCACATCAAGGCCAGGCAAGACTCAGGTGATCTTACACTGAGGTGCCCCCGTTGACTCTGACCTCCTCACAGCTGCTCTTACCTCCAGACACTCCACAACAGCCAGCCTGGCCTCCTCATTTGTTTTCTTTATTGTCTATGAGGTCAGGAATTTTTGTATGTTCTACTGCTGTACTCTCAATATCTGTAGACACCTATATGTAGTAGGTGCCCAGTAATACTGGTTGAATTGAGTAGAAGGGTTAACTTCTACTCAATGTTCATTTCCCCAACATTTACTGAGCATGTACAAAGCACTGGCTAGGGAACTAGGTTCCACAGTCAGCAAGACAAGCTCTGCACAGCCTCTAGGCCCAATGAGAAGAGAATGGTGCAGACAACAACAGCAGTCCCAGGTGGTAATTACTGCAAGGTGGTATCAGCTCGGTGTGCTAAGGGGCATGGGGAAAAGGGGATGCAGGGCTGAGATTTCTTCCTGCTTCTGCACATGATTCCACCTGGGAAACTAACACATAATTGCTACTCATTGCTTACTTCCCAGTGGAACAACCTCTAGGTGTACATACCACTTGTCTGAGCAAATGCATTCTAAATCCAATAGATTTCCATGCTTTTATGTTCAGTTCTAACTCCTGACCCACTTAATCCCCCAATACTGGTATAGGGAAACTGCTGTTTCCTTTCTTTGCTGAGGGAGATGGGAAACCAGGGAGCCCTGCAGCCTGTTGAGACTGAGAAAAAGGTGCAGAGAAGTGGACCAGGTACCATCTCTCCCCTTATAAAGCTCATGCTGGGTGGCAGGGAGCTGGTGTGCTTCCTTCTCTGGACCTGGCACTGCTGGTGCCAGGCTTGCCCCATCACTATTTGGACAGCCTCTTTTTTCTTATTATTCAAGCCTCAATTTCAGCTCCTTGTGGTAGTCTCTGATCACCCCATCTAAAATCGTTGTCTCCTCCATCATCCTTATTTTCTACATATTGCTAACTGTGATCTCAACACAGCACGTTTCCTGTGTGTTTCTCTTGATAGAAGCTAAGTTCTGTATGGGCAAGGAGCCATTTCTGTCATGTTTGATGGTGTCTCCCCAGTACACAAAGCAGGTGCTCCATGAATGTTTTGTGAATGATCAGATAGCAAAGAAATTTGAGCACTCGAGCTACACATCATGGAATCTTGGAAATTATAGAACTAGAAGGATCTGGGCTGTTTCTGTTTGTCTTTTTATATCTGAGAAAAGTCAGGTCCAGGGAAGGAAGGAGCTCAAGTGTAGCCAATGGAAGATGAATCCAAACCACAGTCCCATCTGCTGCTCTTGCTGGAGAGAACTCTAATCTCTTGGGTCACTACTGAGCTGGGAGGTGATAACGGTGTCCCTTGGGAGAGCTGCTTGGAGCCACAGCCTCCTGGCAGAGACTCCCAGTGGTGCCCTTTCCTCATGGCCCTGTGATATAACCAGAGCTCATCTGAGCTCCCCACAATTTGCATAAGAAGAGAGAGCTTATGGGACACACCCCTCTCTTCTGTCTACTTTTACCATTCAGCTACCGTAATTCAATAGTATGAGCACATTGCATTTATTCTACATTTAGAACATTTAGCTTATACCAGTTTTTGTGAATACTATCACTAGGAATATTTTCATACATGTATTTTTGTGGGCTATTGATTTTAGCTGTGTATATAACCAGGAGTGGAATTGCTAACGTATTTTAGCTTTAATAAATACTACTGACATTTTTCCAAAGTAGGCATATTAATTTATATTCCTGTCTATGGTGAATGGGGGTTTCATTTCCTCTACATTTTCATCAATATTTGGTATCATTGGTTCTTTTAAATTCAGCTATTCTGGTATGTCATTGTGCTTGTACTTCAAATTTCCCTGATGACTAAGGAATTTTATGTGTTTCTTATGTTCATTTCACACTGCAGTTTGAACAACTACACATTTCTTGCCCAGAGCATGCACTCTCCACTAGTTTATATTCTGCCTTTGAACCCCTTATCCTTTTTCACAAAGCTTTCTCTATGTCCCTGCACAGTGCAGTCACCACCATCCACGTGAGAATGAGTGGGGGAAAATCTCTCTCTTCCCTCCTCTGCACACAAGAGGTCACAAAATCCTGTGTATCCTGGTTCAGAAATATCTCCTGAATTTGTCTGCATTCGGCTCATTCTCATGTGACCACCTCGGTTCAATTTTATCATCTCTTATCCCTGCTAGCAAGACAGTGTCACTCTTTATACTCCCTTAGCTGAAGAATCTTTCAGAAAATGTTTTCCAGCATTCAACACAACTGGAAACACAAAGTAATAACAGTAGTGAGGACTAAAGTTTTCAGAATGTTAAAGGTCTTTCAAGACTTGCAAGAGTTTATTATATGCATTATCTGTGAAGCAGGGACACTTATCACCCTTCCCCCAGTTTCAGATGAGCAAACTGCACTTTCGAGATGCTAAAGAACCAGAGCAAAAGACCCACATGGCAAGGCTGGGGTTCAAAGCCAGAGTTTATCTTCAGAGCCAACTGCTTAATCACTCTATGATATTTGCCAATGGTGCTTAATTGAAAGTTACAAGTTCATATTTAATTAGAAGATTTTATTTTCCTACACAGTTGTGGTTTAGAGATTTATAGTTATGCAGCTGGAAATGAGGTGGCTTTGACAGCTGCCATCCTGGCTAGGAAAGTTCTCTGCAGTTGGAAATGCGGTGGAATCAAGGCCAGTAGTCCAGGTTTGGGCCTCTCCCTGGCCAACTAGCTTCTGCAGAGGAAAACAATTAGTGAGAGCTGTGAACTGGGAGGAACCAAGCAGCATGGGTGGGTCCCTATAAACCATGTTTCCCACTGAAGGTGATACTGTGCTGGGCTCTGGTGCTCTCTCCAGGTGAGGATGTCAGTCTTGTTGGAGCCGGCACTCTCAAGAGCAGGTTAAGCACCAATGAGAACTATTCCTCTCCTGCAGGTTCCACGTGGGCCTTGGGCAGTCAAAACAGCCATAGCTCACAGTAGTGTCAAGGGAGCATTCCCTTAGCATCTGGCTTCTTACAGGGCTTTATAAAGGAGACAGGCATTTTATTCTCTTTATCTCAGACTTCATGACCTAGCCTCCTGGGGTACTAACTCACCAGGGCTAAATGCACAAACAAAAGTTTGTTGAGCAACCACAGTGCATCAAACATTGAGTACTTTACTGTACTTTAAAGTACTGAGTACTTTACTGCCACATACTTATTTAACATTCTCAGGAACCTTATGAGAGAGCTATTCCATTATACAGTAGTTCAGTAGTCCTTCTTTATTCACGGGGAACACATTCCAAATGGCTTAGTGGGTGCCTAAAGCTGTGGATGGTGCTGAACCCAATGTATATATTTGATTTTCCTTTCCATACAGACCTATGGTAAAGTTTAATTTATAAATTAAGCACAGTAAGAGATTAACTAATGGTAAAAAGAACAATTATAACAATATAATGAAAGTTATGTAAATGTGATCTCTCCCTCTCAAAATCTATGTCCTGTACATACCCTTCTTCTTGCAATCTGTCAGTCTGGTTACTATGATGTCTACTAATGACCAATAGACAGATGGCATAGACAATATGGATATGCCAGACAAAGGGATGATCCATGTCCTAGGCAGTATGGAGTTGGATGGCGTAAGATTCCATCATGTTACTCAGAACAACTTATTTAAAACTTATAAATCATTTCTGGGAATGTCCATTTAATATGTTTGGACATGGTTTTACCTGGGGTAGCTGAAACCTTGGAAAGTGAAACCATGGATAAGGAGACACTCCTAGACTTGGGGGTGTCCAAGACTTGGACAGGTTATGTCATAGGCCGATGCTTCTCAAATGTTCAAGAGTTTTGTGAATCACTTGGAGACCCCATGGGATGCAGATTCTCACCTCGCAGAGCTCCGGTATGGACTGAGATTTTGCATTTTCTAACAAGTTCCCAGGCACTACAGGTGCTGCTGGCTGGGAGATCATGCTGGTCACAAGGTCCAGGTCCTGGAGCTGGGAATGGCATAGCTGAGATTCTCTGACAGGCAGCAGGGCCCAGGGCTTTCCCTTCATCACTGCTGTGGTGTACGCTCTCCTGTTACAGCTCTGACAACTCCCTTTAGCTCACTGTCACAGGTTGGGCACGACACAGTTGTCCTTGCTACCTTCTGTCAAGACCTGCAAACGCTCAGCCTTACTGTCTGTGCTTTAGGCTGGCCAGCCTCCTGTCACTGCACTCACCTCCCTCCTGCTCTTCCATGACACATTCCCAGTCATGTCCCCTCCAACCTTCCTCATCTCTCCTACTCCCATGAGAGCTGTCTGAAATGGCCCCAGGCTGCTGAAAACCACCTGTCTCCTCTTACATGTATCCTGCTAGAAGTTTATTCATAGCATTTGTAACTACAATATTATCTCGCATATAGTTTATTATTAATTGTCGATTTCCCTTATTAGAATGTGAGCTCTGTGAAGGCAGATCTTTGTTAATTTTGCTCAGTATTTTACCTTTAGCATCTAGAATAGTGTCTGCAACATAGTCAAGCTCAACAATTATTTTTTTATTTTTTTATTTTTTTACAGTTTTTGGCCAGGGCTGGGTTTGAACCCGCCACTTCCAGCATATGGGGCTGGCACCCTACTCCTTTGAGCCACAGGTGCCACCCAAGCTTAATAATTATTTATGAAATGAATGTATGACATTGTGAATGAGCACATTGTCTGATTTTCTAATATATAATAATAACAGAAGTACTGAACACTTATTAAAACCTACCAACCACTTTGCCCAGATGATCTCATTTGATTCTTATCAGAACTTTCAGAGAGAGCCGTCATTAATCCCAATTTTTAGATGAGGAAACTGAGACTCAGAGAGGTACACAAATGTGCCCAAGGTCACGCAGCCAATAAATGATAGAACTGGATTTTTCAGCTAGATCTAACTCCTCTAAAGTCACTGAAAAGTCACTGTACTGGGCACCATTGTTTCCATGGCAATAGGTCACAGCAGTAGCTCTGTTGTAGGATCAAGTGGAGGAAAACATTAAGCGTGGAGAGCAGAACCTCATGCCAGAACCACAAATATTTAAACGAGCTGGGGAAAAAAATTGCAAAATGACTGGCTTGGTAAATTAATTCTTATTTTCTCACCCACTCTTCATTTTCATCCTATAAGCCTCTTGGTCACAAAGAATGATTCTACTTGATGTTGGCTTTTAATTTTACAAAAATGACCTCTGCCATGTAGAAGGATATATTTTGTCATCAAGAATGTGCATGTTTAACCCCAGTACTGGAGGGTCATGTTGCTTTTTACGGCAGGCATGTTATCTTACAGCAGAGGGAAAGAATGGAGAGCCAGGGTTGCATTTTTCACCCAGTGCCCTCAGCAATTTCTGGTGCATTGTAAACAGTTAAATAGGAATAACCTCTTCTTAATCTTGGAAGCAGTTAGTGGGTTTATTTTTCTCGTTGGAAAGGAGAGCAGAGAGGTTGTGAGATTGACTAGAATGGCAGAGGCCTGGGATTGAAGCTTTGGGCAACTCCAGTTACATAGTATGTGATGATTTTCCATATGTCGACAAGGATCCTGAAAGTCTTGCCTCATGGGGGAAAATTGTAGGGGCTCCTTTGCCAGTGATTAGAGACCTCTCCTTGTACATAAGCCTCCTGCATTCTCTGGGCAGCTCCCATGTTCAGTCCTTCGGCCTCTGAGTATTTCCCCTGGGCCTAAGAAACTGGGGATCACTAAGGTTTTTCAAAGTATTGTTTTTTTCAAAGACAAAGAATCCAGGTCAAGGACTATGGAGGCTCATGTAAGAAGCTGGGAAAAGCACAACGTATAAGGTCAAGAATATCTGTGGTTGTATTCCTGGAGACCTTTGTGACTGAGTTACGGAGGCGGTGGAGGCTAACTCCAATTCAAAATCTAATCTTTAGAACGGATTAGAAGTTCTAAACAATGAATGATGTTTATGACACTAGTAATGGCACAACAGCAACAGTGACAACACAGAAATCATGTTGACCTTTGTGGCGTTGATTCATCTCCCTCCACAGGGGTATCCACCAGGTAGAGGGTCCCAGAACCTCCGTTGTTTAGATGCTTTAACCCCATTCCCTGGCCCAGTGTGTTGATTCTGGCCCAAGCACGACACTGATGGCAGGGAGCCTGACCTCATCTTCTTCCTCTTCTTTGATATTTTGCTGGGGCTCTGATTGCCCAGACCCAAGGAGAAGCCAATGTCTATGTACTTTGATGCCGGCCTCACAGAGCAGGGGGCAGGCAGCAGGATGGAGCGTATATCTGTAGGGGCCAGTGGGAGAGAGTCCACACACTAAGGGTCCCTGGGCCAGGGCTCTTGAACTGAATTTGGAAGATCAAGTCTCTCTCCCAGGAATTTAGAGCTATGGCTGAAAGTCAGCTGCAGAGTAATTATGAGAAACTGGGAATTACTGTGGTTGTACAATGTGAAAAATCCTACTAGGTGTTCACAGTTCACTATATGGGACAGTAAAGGAGAGAGAAATCTTGTGTTCAGAGAGGAAAGTAGGAAGATGTGCAGACAGAAGCAGAACCAAGCAATGGAAAGTGGACACCTCAGGTCTTGCCTGAAGACCTTTTATGAAGAGGGTCAATGCCCTATCCTTGAGTTTGACCAACTATCCCTCATCCTTATAATAAACCTCACTTTTTGCTTAAGGATTCAGTGGAATTCCGATTCCCTAATTTATATAAATACCTGCCATCTTGTAACATTTACTATCAACAAGGAAATAGGCTGAGTTCTTTATAACCATTATCCAATTTCCAATAATCCTATATGATGTTGACTTTCTGGAAGTAGAAACTGAGCCTGGGGGAAGCTTGCTCAAGGTGACACAACCAGTGCAAGGCCAGACAGGACTAGATCCAATGTCTGCATGGCTACAAATGCCCAGTCCTGGCTCTTTCTCTCTTCCATAAAGAGAAGAGTCTTCACTGTTCAATTTGCCATCAGGATATCTGCGAGACACTCAGATGATGTTGTGACTGCACTTGTAGAAATATGGTTGTCTACCAGCCCTGCAGGCTTTCCCTCACCTCTCTTGTATGCTGGTTCCTCGAGCTGCGTCAGGGCTGGTAATGACCTGATTGTCCTGAGATACATTCTTTGCCCTTATCCACTATGTGCTCTGTGTCCTAGGAATCGAGCTATGTGGACTCCCTCTGGCCTCTACCAGCGTTCAGCCATCAGGGAGGTGGTTGGTAGTCAAGAGGAGAGAGCAGTGTATCTGATCCCCTGCACCTTGGCGCTCTAGTTCCTGACAGGCTCTGGTAGCACCGTCTCCTCCCCATGTGCTTTCAGACCTGCAGACGGAAAGGGCTTCCTGCCAGGCTGCCTTCTGGGGTCTCAGCATCCCCTGCCATTTCCCTAACCCCTGCTCTCTCCTGTAAACAGGCACTTCCTAAAATTCTTTTCAGGATCTGAGTGGTACAACGTCCTGCAGGGATGCAGCCCTACAAACTGTGTCCCTGTCTGTCTTTGGGAATATCCAGCCATGTTTTTAAGAACCCCAGATTGTGAGACACAAAACTGAGTCTCTTAGGGTCACTCCATTGAGCATTTTGACCCCACCATTGCAGACCCATCAGAAATGTCCCTTTCGATTTCTGACAACCTAGGCCCTAACCCAAGGTCCCATGCATCAGGCCCATCAGGGCCATGGGTGATTCTGACTCAGGACATGCGTGTGCCAGGGAGGAGTTCTTTTCCACAGTGTGTCTTAATAACACACATGACAGCCGTCAGGACTTCTCACAAAGCCCAGTGACAACTCCCTGGATAGCTCTGTCATTACAGTAATAATCTGAATCAATAGTGTAGTAAAGCTGCCATACGTTTATTTCACCCAAGAGATTAAGCAAACAATTATATAAAGCATTCTGCAGAAAAGCCACACGCTCCAGATGTAAAGGGAGACTGTGTGCTTGTCCCCAACCAAATGCTCTTCCTCTAATACATTAATTTTTCCTGCTTGATCATCAGACTCTGAATCCCCACATTCGGAAAGAATAAACTTGCAAGTTTGCCAAGTTTTATCTTCTAGCCTGGGGAATTCACCGTGTATGTGTATGTGTTTATACACATGCATGTTTCCCAAGAATCCTTGAATACTCAATGTCCACACCACCACCCTATATGTAGCAGAAGATCAATAAATGCCCCTGGGCAGTGGCCACAGCAGTTACCATGCAAAGTAATTACATCTGAGTAAGATGGGCTTCTCCTGCTGGTGAGGCTTTTCTTCCTTTTGTCTTTTCCTTTCAATACGTTGAGCTGAGGCACCACTTTAATAGATTTGAGACATTCATTGGTTTTATTTTCACACTGGTCAGAGGAGGTGCAGCCAGGAGCATCTCAAATACTGGAGGCAGCATTAACTCCTGGGGACCAGGATTTTCTCTCTCTTCATGTTATCTGGAGGGTTTTCTAATGTACACTCATTCAGTAGTTTGAAGTTGGTCATAATTACAATCTTATTATCCTCACCAGCTTTACTTATCTCATTATCTCCTCCCTCCTGTGTTAGAGGTCAGTAGAACATCCCTTTTATTAGCCACTTAATCCCTCTATCTAGTAGTTCAACCCTGATTGAGCCACTTAAGGTCCTTCTTTGTAGTTAACTTTGCTGACATTTGAGATTCCCGGCCCTCGAGTCCTTTCACTGAGCACAAGCATCCCAGTTCTGTAGGTCAGAAGTTCATTATCATTAATTTTATTAGAAGGAAGTCACAAGTTTCATCATCTCTCAATGAGCACCACTTTAATTTTATACTCCCTCCCTCCCCCACTTTTCTGGAGGTTGACTCTTCTATCTTGACATACTTTTTTGTATTCTCTTTAAAAATTTTTATAGCAGCTTGTAGATCTCTAAAAATGCCCACCTTTTTAGAAAAGGACTCGACCTCATACCAAGGCATAGATAGATTGACACACACAGGTTGACATGTGAGACACAGATGTTTACTATAAATGGCCCATTTTATTTAGTCAACAAATATTTATTGGGTATCTCTCTAGAATTCACTGATAAAGGGACTAAATTGTCTAAAGCCATCATTTCCTGTTACTCCTAACCTGTGTTAACTTTACCCCAGAGAAATTTTTCATAATTTGTCTCTGTTTTTAACATCTAGCCTGGTGGTAAATTTGCAATCTATATACCTTTGGTAGAACAAGCCCCATAATTAGTACCTATTTTATAATTTATGAAGATGTTTTAATAGCATTTTGATAATGCTCTCATATTTCACAGTCACCACTAGGGTTTCCCTGACTGGGAATGCTGGGATAGGGACTGGGGTAGGACATATGCTCCTACCCTGAGATACTTTCAAGGCTCATGGGTTATTACTAGTGTCTGTGTAGTGTGCCCTGATGGGGGTGGTGGTGATAGGTTTAGGAGTATGCGGGACTGAGGAAATCTGATAACTTAAGATCATTAAGCATGAACAATGATATATTCTAGAGAGATGGTCAGGTACTGTTTCACTAAGAGAAATTCACAAGAGCCATCCTCATCACCTTAGTCAAGCCTACTCTACCCCACCAGCTAGAGTTGGGAAGAGTGAGATTATAGTTGCTCCTGGGCATCTGCTGAACTAATTAATCCAGCTATCCTCTGGAGTTAGTAGGGTTATATGTGGAGGTAACAGGGTTCTTGAGGAGAGTGAATTCTGCAGTGGTGCCAAGATGTCCCAGCCAGTGGCAGTACCAATATCAGAGACATTCGATCACAGGGAGTTAGGAATTTCAAACCACGTGGTTCTTCATCTGAGTGATGGCTTCTAATAGTGCTTCAAAATCTGGTGGAGGGCTTGTTAAAATGTAGAAGGGCTCAGCCTCAGAGCTTCGAATTCAGTGGATCTGGGGTAGGGCCTGAGAATTTGCATTCCTAACAAATTCCCAGTTGGTCTTGATGTGCTGATTCTAGGATCCCACTTTAAGAATTGCTGCCCTTTTAAAAATCTACCCTCTCTATTATTCTTTGCAGGGTTCATAAGAGTAAATTTCCCTGTGAGTTGGAGGTACAACCAGAAGGATAGGCCTTCAGTCAGGGGAAGTGTTTGTTTCTTTAGCTTTAATTATTTTGGAATAAGAAAATTATAATGAACTCCACTGTGCCAACTCTCATGTCTAACAAGTGTTAGAACAAGTCTGCCACATATCCATAATAATAGCTATTGCTCGTATAAATGATCTACATGGCATAATTTCTCAAATCCTCATACAACTGTATGAAAGAGGTGCTGTTATTAGCCTCATATTACATAGGAAGAGACTGAGGCTCAGAGATGTTTCAAGTCACTTGCCCAATTTCCCCTAGTTAGCAAGCAGGAGCCTAGGATTGAGCTCAGGGAGTTTGGCTTTAAAGAATATATGCTCTTCACTACCATAAGCTGCCTCCAGAGATTGTAGATCTTTCTTTTTGCCCCTCTTACATTTGTAGTATAAGGTAAAACATTGAAGATTCAGCTAAAGTCCTGTCTGTCCCCTTTCCCCAATCTCATTTCTACTTATGCAGTTTAATTCCAGGGAGAGTTTTCAGGATCTTATTTGGGTCCCTTCAGAGTAGATTATCTTATCAATTTTGGTATAAGTTTGGGCATTTTGGCAATGGAGAAAAGCTGGAGGACTTCATGGAGAAGACCAATGCCTTCAACAGTTGTCTCCCCCATTTGAGGGACACTGTTGGGTGTTCCCCCAGGACTTTGTCCAGTGCCTCAGGTGGCCTCTGTATGCTCAGCCCCATTCTGCCTCCTGGCTGGCTCCTGCTCACTCTTAGGCTGCTGCCACTGGCCTCCTTGTTGGCCTCCTCTACCACGTATTTTACTCATTTACTAACATTTATGGAGAACCTGCTGTGTGCCAGGTGCTGGCCTCGGCCCTGGGGATGCTGTAGTGAGGGGCCCCGACAGACAGAAACCCTACCTGAGAGCTTGCACTCCAGCTCCCCTCCAGTTTCCTCTCCATTGCTATTTTTCTGATTTTTCTAAGTTCCATGTTCTGCAGTGTACTATGTAACCCCCATCTTGCTGTGCTGGGAAGCCCAGCCTTGGTTCTATTATCCTGGCTTCCATTTCCCTAGAAAGAAGGTCAGGGTATAAACACCTCTGTAAGCACAAGGGCAGGTGTGAGCCTCAGAGATTATCTACAGTTGAGGCCTTGAAGTTCACTGTCTATTCGGTTGGACAACCCTTTGTTGTTAAATTTGAAGATAACTTTGAAGTTAACTTTGCTGTTAACCACAATCTAAAATGTCAGCAGAGTTAACTACTATCTCTTTGGTTCAGTCTGGATTCAAAGTCCATAGGTGGAAGTGAACACTGTGAAGCAGGTGAGAGAGGAGCTGCTCAGGTACACGGGTGGCAGGAGGGCTGGGAGCCCACCTCTGGTCATCATTTTCTGGGGTGATTCCTAAGACTCCCGCACAATCCCCCAGGGGACCACAGAACACCAAGGTGGGCATTTTGGGTTGGGACTCTGTCTCCTGACGTGGCAGATAGTTGGAGAAAGCTGTTTGCTCAGTGCCCACTGCCCCTGCACCCCTAGGTCACAATCTACCAGGGGCCATGTCTGAGCCTCCATTTAGTCGTTGGTTTCCTCCTCTTGCCAGACCCCCAGCCATGCGTTTTGTCATTGTGTTCTTTTGTTGTTGTGCTTGTCGGGACTTACTTTCTTTGAAGAAAAAAGGGCTTCAACCCACATATTACGAGAAATTGGCTCTGACATGTTTTTCTACTCCTTTTCCAAAGACGTTTCCCTTCACATTTTTCCCAAATCTAATAGGCTTTCCCCCAATATCACCCCACCCCCACCTGAGCCTTACTTAACCAAGCATTTTCTGAAAACAAGGTGACTCTTAGTTAAGGATTCTAAATGTATTCCATTTCTTGGCAGTCTTAAGCACACAGCTGAATGCGTGCTAAGTCTAGCATGGATAATTACACCAGCTGTGACCTTTTAGAAACACGTGTTTGGGCTAAAGCGGTGTTTAGTCACTTTTGATTGACTTAGGTTTTACTTGGTATGTTTGGTAAACTTCAAATATTTGCTTCTGTATAAGCTGGTGAAACTCCCAAAGGCAAGTGCTGAGCGAGGCCTGCCGTGTGCAAGGCCCCCTCCGTGATGCCAGTGACACAATGGACCACGTGTGCTCGTGCACACATGTATGCACACAATTAGAGGCAGGTAGAATGACCGATGACAGTTGGAGGTAATGGAGCATGGCACTGCCTCGCATAGGTGTGAAGTCTGAAAGGGCACTGACTGTTAGGAGGCAAGCAGGAGCTGTTGCTGCTCTAAGCAAGTTCCCCTGCAGCTGCCATGGCAGGAGGGGTGTTGGGAAGTGAGTTCCTCGGCCAAGTATGCTCAGTAGCCAAAGGTGATCTTGGACAAGCCTGTTCAACTCTGAGTGGTGAGCACGTGGGCATGGCCTGTCTTCCAGGGACTTCCAGTGCAGGCTGGCCTGAGGTGTGGTGTGATCACGGAGACCAGAATTTCTCCTCCTCCTCCTCCCCATCCTCCTCTTCCTACATTCTCTTGCTTTTTTCTCCTCTCCCCATCTCTTTTTCCTTCTCCCTCTTCCGTGATCCTAAAGTACTGGAACTTCAAATGTAGTCAGAAAAGGGGCCACCAGAATACCTTTTCCTGTAAGTGCTTAAGCCTAGCCTCATTCCAACAAGGCCTGCACAGCGCTAGTTTCTGAATAACGGGGAGGTTGGGAAGCTTTTCACACATGAGGTTTCAGGTGACTGCAACGAGGTGCATCTGGGCAGCCTGTTTGGAGCCATTTCTCACCCTGCAGGAACTAACAGAATCCTGGGATCCCCAAGGACCCTTGCTTGCAGCTGGGGGTCTCCAGGCCTCTGGCTTCAGCTTTGTTAAATGTCTCAGATTAAGGAAGAAGCAAGTCTGCCTGCAGGGGTTTGGCTATCAGCCTTAATAAGAACCTTCTAGTCAGCAACTCCTGGTAGTGAAAATCACCCCAGAAGAACCTTCCTAGCCTCCAACATCAGCCTATGCTGCCTCTTCCTGGCCTTGATCCCAAATTTGGTGTTTCAGCTGGTTCTGCTTGGGTATTTGTTTTCTTTCTTTCTTTTTTTAAGTGCCTGCTTTATTCACATACTACACAATTTAGGCATTTAAAGTATATAATTGAATAGTTTTTAGGTATATTCACAAAGTTGTATAACCATCCCTACAATTGGTATTGGAACATTTTCACCACTTCCAAGGGAAACCCCTTTCTCTTAACTATTACCCCCAGCATGCTCACCCACCACAGCCATTAGTTATCAGGGGTAACTAACCTTATTTCTTACTCTGCTGATTTGCCTAATGGATGTTCCATGTAAGTGCAGTCATATTATACTTGGCCTTTTGTGACTAGCTTCTTTCACTCAGTATATGTTTTCTAGATTCACCCATGTTGTAACATGTAACTGCTTCATGTTTTTTTGTGTCTGAATAATATTCTGTGTCATGGATGTGCCAGATTTTATTTATCCATCGACATTCAAATTCTTACTTGGTGGCTACCGAGAATAATGTGCCTTTGTATACAGATGTGTGTGGAATTATTTGTAAATGTGGATGTATTTTCATTTCCTTTAGGTACATACCTAAGTGTAAAATTGCTTGGTCATATAGTAACTCTATGTTTAACTCTTTGAGAAACTACCAGACTTTTTTTTTTTTTTTTTTTTTTTTTTTTTTGAGACAGAATCTCAAGTTGTCACCCTGGGTAGAGTGCTGTAGCATCACAGCTCACAGCAACCTCAAACTCTTGGGCTTAAGTGTTTCTTTTGCCTCAGCCTCCCAAGTAGCTGGGACTACAGGTGCCCACCACAATGCCTGGCTATTTTTTGGTTGTAGTTATTATTGTTTGGCAGGCCTGGGCTGGATTCAAATCCACCAGCTCTGGTGTATGTGGCTGGTACTCTAGCCACTTGAGCTACAGGTGCCGAGCCCACCAGACTATTTTCTAAAGCTACTGTCCCATTTTAAATTCCATTAGCAAGGAATGAGGATTCAAATTTTTTCCATGTCCTTGCCAACACTTGGGTGTGGTGTGGTATCTCATTGTGGCCTGAAGGAAATTTAGCATCTCTTGAAATTTGAATTTTCATGTGGGCAACACCCAGGTTGCCTTTGTCTGCCTCATACCCAATAAGGGTAAATACTGAAGCACTGTGTGGGTTGCACAAAGGGGGTGGTTTTCCCTATTTGCTATTCCTGGTGATGCTGCTATTTCCCAAACAAGAGTTTTTGTTTTCTATGCGTGATCTGGTGGTCTCTTCCTACCATCTGAATATACACCCTAACCTCTGCCTTCACCTTCCTGTCTAGCGATGGCCATTCCTTCCCCTAGTCCAAGTGAACATAGTTGTTTAGGAGAGAATCTGCTTCAAATGTTTCTAGTGCTCTGCAGAAGCCCCCAACCTATCTCCTGTGAGTTCTTTCAGCCCAGTGCCTGGTCTGTGGGCATATCCAGAAATCCTGCCTTCCTCTTCCTCCCTGTCTGTGTGTGAATTTCCTACAGCTGTTTAAAAGCCATAAACTTTGTAGCTTAAAACAACATAATGTGTTAACTCGTAGTGAGATTAAGTCTAAAACCCAACATAAGCCTCCCTGGGCTAAAACTAAAGTGTTTGTAGTGTTCTTCTGGAGGCTCCCAGGGAGAATCTCTTCCCTTGCTATTTTCACCTTGGAGAAGCTGCTCACACTCTCAGGCTTGTGGCCCCTTCCTGTATCTTCAAAGCCAGCAGTGTTGTGTGTCTCAGGCCCTGTTTCTGTCATCTCATCTCCTCTGACTCTTTGTGTCTTTCTCTTCCATTTTTAACAACACTTGTGATTACATTAGGTCCATGCAGACAATCCAAGGTATTCTCTCTCTTTTAAGGTCAGCTGATTAGCAATCTTAATTCCATCTACCACCTAATTCTTCTTTGGCATATAATGTAACATACGCACAGGTTCTTAGGGTTTGTATGTGAACAGCTTTGGGAGCCATTATTTTGTGTACTACACCTTACTTTGCTTTTTTCCTCCTCTTTGTTTGTTGTTAGTTTCCTCCCTCCCTCCTCCCCTCCTCCCTCCCCCCTTCTACTCTCCACCTTCTATACCTTCCTCCTTCCACCTTCTCTACCTCTCTCCCTTCCTCTCTCCTTCTCTCTCTCTCTCTCCCTCTCTCCCGCTCTCCCTCCCTCCCGCCCTTCCCTTCCCTTCCCTTCCTTCCCCTCCTCCCTTCCTTACCCTTCTCTTTCCCACTTCTCCCTCCCACTTCCTCCCACCACATTTTAATAGGGAAAGAAATTCATCATACTGTCACTTTATGGAGTGTGCAACAGGTCAGTGGCAGTTCTGGGGTCATTACTGAAATGCCAAGGCAGTAGAAGCTGTCTGTCAAAAGCAGCCTTGTAACTTGTAGGTCTTTTAGGATATATTTTTTAATGGAACTTTAACTTCACAAGGTTCATTTTCTTGAGAATATTATGAATTTGCAAATTATAGAATGCAATTCTTTCATACTTTAATCAGAACCATTGAAAAGGCAAGTTATTCAGGCGTTATTCACAAAGAGGACAAATTGCTGGGTGATACAATTGCATTGTGGTACTAGGAGAAAAAGAGAGAGGGGTCCATGGCAGAGTCCTCCTGCCCCATGACTTGTGCTCCAGCCTGAGTGAAGGCTGACGGGGTTGTCTTCAGGAGAATGGCTCAGAGCCGTAATTGGCACAAACTTTGAGAAAGATAAACCTGGAAGCTAAATGGGAGAAGAAAAGGGAAGATGGAGTCACAAAGCAATCTATAATTTCTTTTTTAATTTTTCCATGAACATATTTGCAAGATGACAGATGAAAGCAATTTTATTCATTCAACAACTCTTTACTTGAGATGTGCAGTTTGCAAAGAGAAATATTATGCAATGGGCATGGCGCAAGAAGATTGTAGAGGGGAAAGAAAAAGAAACAACTGAAGGGGATACTCTTCCTCTCAATGAACTAATACTAAGATAACCACACTCTACAGAAGAGAATGCTGATGCTGTCTGTGGTGGAGGGTTCTTATTTCCTGACAACCCAGTGCCCATATCCTGCTTCAGATCTTGTAGTATTGGTGGTACCTGGTACCCTGTCTGCTAATATGGAAGGAACAGCAAGGAGACACTCTGGAAGCAGAGTAGACATTTGTCCTGGCCTCGGTCAGGCAGGATTGATGGAGCCTGGATTCACTGATGGCAGCAGAATACAGCTGCACAGAGGTAGCCTCCTTGTCAGGCTGGTTGCAAAAGGGGCTCCCCTTCTGTCCACTGATGCTGTCTTGGATTTTTCCATTTTCCAAGTTGGGTCTACCGTGTTCTCATCCATCTTGTGAACCCCAATTTCCTCCTTTAACTGAGATTGCATGTAACAGCAAAATACTGTTTGTACTGCTTGCGGCTCAGAATGCTGGCAGGTATCACTGTCTGTCAGCTAGGGGAAAACAGGTCTTGTGGCTGCTGACTGTAAGTATGCAGCGAGTCTCGCATTAGGACATAGGGACCAGCATTTCCATCTGTTAGGAGCAGTCTGCCTGATCTACTCTCACATAGCTGAGGTGGCTGTTATCTCCCTTTGTTTTTTCCCTCCTAATTTCCAGTTCACTGATAGCATAATCAGTGCATTAATCCATCTATTTTATAAATATTAAACGTATTGAGAGCCTGCTTTGGGCCAAGTAATTGCTGCAGGAAAAACAGTACCCCTTCCTCCCACTGGCCGCAGATGCCTTGTCCCAGAGCTGTGCCAGCTTCTGTGTGCACCAGCCTGAGCTGCCCTGCCTCCCACATCAGAAACCCAGCAGGGGGCCAGGGAGAGAATAATCACGAGAGTCAGGTAGATGTGGTTGTTTTTCTCCAAAGGACCCCCTATCACATCTATTATTCAGTGATGCCATGGACCGCAGGGAGCTCGTGTCTCTAAATGCTGCCCAAGTTCCTTAGAAGTGTGCCTGGCCACCTGCGATTAGGTAGGTAGAAACAGATCAGAAAACAACTGTTGCTTCAGCCTGAAGTAGGTGTCCCATGACGTGGTTCTTTTAAGAGAAAGCCCTTGCTTTACACTCTGAATGTTTCAGGGCAGGCTGACTCAGCTTGGAAAGCCCCCATTTTCCTTCATTTTCATCTTTGCTCTCTTGATCTGGGTGAACACCCTCCCACATGAATTTCTGCAATAACCCCCACATGAAAGCTCCCTCGTCTTATCTCATCTCGTCTTGTCACAGCCAGGATGTTTTCAACATGGAAATCCAGATGTGGAATCCCTGTTCCCACTCTGGCAAGTACTTCCCAAAGTTCATAGAAGGAGAAACAGCAGCTTCCATCAGCAAGGCATCGGGGTCAGGCCTGCTTCACACCTCCTCCGCTCTGGGAGGCATCACCTCCTTTCCCCACTGTGCAGTTAGATTCCAGCTCTGTTCTCACATCTCCTTATGACAGGCTCTCATCCGACTTACATCAGCTGTGAGTTCACTGGGGTAGGGTATGGTTCTTTAATAATGTGTGTCTTTACTGTGAGTCCCATAAAGGCAGGGAAGTTCTGTCTCATTTTTCTTCTCTTCTAGCAGAAACTTCTAGCTACTTCCCAATATCTATCCTCCCTTTCTGCTCTAATAATGGAGCTCTGAATTCTCTCAGACCTGCAATATGCTCAACTTAGAGACCAGATTGCTCAGCTTCTCTTGTAGCTAAATGGAACCAGGTGAGGAAGTTCTGAATGTAGATTATAGTCTGGAACACATAGAAAGTCTACTTGATGGTCTATAACCCCACTAGAAGAAGGCCACTTTGTCTTTCCACTGTTTGGGATGAAAACATGAGGGCTGCAGCTGGAGCAACCATCATTAGTCCATGAGGTGAAGGTGCAGGCTGATGGAGCATTCGGGGAGAAAGAGGCTGGTGACCATAAAGTCTCACCAGATCTCGACTGCTTGATTTTAGACTTTGTTTTCGCTAAAACATCACTTTTTACTGAATTTACTATATAAAACTTATTCAAATCACTTCTACTTGAAGTGATAAGAACACAGCTAGAGAGAAAGTCACCTTATAAAAAATATACTTAGAAACTCATCATAAAAGCTTTTTCTTCTTTTATATTACCATGTATATTTTCCTTTTTATAGAAACATATAACACAAAGCTAACCTTATTAGTACTTTGCCTGCTTGCAATTTGGGGAGAAATATTTTCTTATTCAAAATCATGCACCTCCCATAGGGAAAAATAAATTCTCACAACTTGACAATTAATCCTGGATTTCCTCTTTAAAGCATCTTTATTCAAATTTCTCCTCATATATATGCCAGTCATCATGCACAAACTTAGTTCTCTTTTTTTTTTTTCAGAAAAGGCAAAGCTTTAAATACTGCAACTTTATGTAACGATCTGTCCTTAAAACAGAAACAAAAAACAGCACCACAACAAAACATAAAAACAAAGTACAGTCTTGAAAAAATCGCAAAGCCATTAGAAAACATTCTGGCAGTGTTAACAAATTAATTGCTGCTTTGTGGACAATTGTTAAGGAAATTTGAGGTGTTTATACTAACTGTGTGTTTGCTCTGCACAATCTGTACAGGTAAACACCTACCTGACAGTGATCTCTCCTATGTTGTAATTTGCATCATTTAAGTTATCAGGTTCATTCTATCATAGATCCTAAGTAGTAATGTTTAGCCATTTGATATATGAACTGTAATAGCAGCAACTCAATAATAGTGTATAGGAAGCCTACATACTTAGTATTTAAATCAACAGAAATACCTTAGCCCAAGCCCATTTTGGGTTCCAGATGACATGCTAAAAATAGAATGACAAACGCAAGCAGAATACAGGAAGGAACATCTAACTCATGGGCGTTTGTTAAGCCCATTTACTGAAGGAATCTTATGCATGCATGGACATTTGAAACTTATTAGGATTCCTTTCATTTTTGAAACAATGAATTAGGCATTTTGTTACCGAAAGATTTAATGAGAAATTAAACAAAACACACAGCAGCCTATCCAGGTGAACTCATTCATTAGATGGGAAAAAGTCTGTCTATTGCAGCTGGCAAAGTGAATTAGGCAGGGTTGGAAGCAGCGGCAGGAACCAGATGAGATCAATATGGGAAAGGGGGAAAGGCTTGGCATAGGTGGTTTCCCATTCAGGAAAATCTCCATGGTATATTTCCAGGGTGCCCTTAACACAAAGCTCTCCTCCCCTCCTTAGTGTTTCATCTTGGATCACCCCAATACTATGCAGGAGTCTAGTGTATGTGAAGGGGGAAGAGGATGGGGATAGCTGCTGAAGAAAAGGAAGATAATCTTCATGTTGGGGTTTCTTCCCATGCACCTGCCCAGGGATACCTGCACACATTATTTAAAGAACTACTGCTGCTGTTGTGGCCCCAGCTGCGCTTTGTAGGGGAGATCTATCCATAGCAAACTGCCAGGGTGTTTTCTTTTCTCCTTCATGGATCTTTTCATTTATATTAAGTATATGTTAATGTAGTGCCTGCTAGTACCTGGCATTGTTTCAGGCACACAGACAGATTCCCAGTGGCAGACCGCCATCTTCACCTCCCAATGGGAAAGTCATTCTTGGGACTTTACTTGTTAGATTTTCAGTGGACACAAAACCTCCAGCTTGGTACACCAAGTCAGAGTAAGTCGGGAGACACCTTGGCTTGACATCAGTTCATTTTCTGGACTTTTACTTCCCTTGGCCCAAAATACCCCAGAAATGAAAAGGGAATGGTTCTGGCCAGGACTGTTTCAGCACCCAATCCAGTTGTGGTCCATCTTCCCACTGTCTTAAGTAAATGCTGTTACAGACTCATGGAATTGGGGCGTCTTTCTTCCTAGAGGCTTCTCATTTGCTCTCATCCCTAGAGTGTTCCCCAGAATGCAAGATAGAATAATCCCCTCCCCAGGCACAGGCGTCTGAGAAGTCCAGGATGGTGGGATCCACCCCTGCTGCTCCTTGGTACTGCCATGTCATCTGGCAGGGTTCCCCCTTCAAATTTGTCACTCTCGTCAGTGAGCTCCAGGAGTGCTTTACAGAGAAAGGGGCAAGATGGGACACAAAACTTAGACCACGTGTGTTTTGACACTGATGGGGGGAAGTTCTTCCTCACCCTGCCTTCTGCTTAATTCATTTGAAGTTGCAAAACCTGTTCAAAGTAAACAAATAATAGCAGGTGCCACAGAAATGCTTAAATGCCAGCTTCAAACAAAAAGGAAGTAAAATTTAAATAATCCACAGAGATTTCCCAAGTAGGTATTGGCACTTTAAACCTGGTGATACACTGGGAGCTGGGAGTGATTAGTTTCTGGGACGTAAACACCCACTATGGTGGCATCACTCTATACTTCTTCCGTATTTGCAACAAATATTTGAAAATTGTTTCCTCATCTTAGCAGATTTGGAGACTCTGTTGACCTCCCACTGTGACACAGTACATGGTTTAAACTGAAACACAACCATAACTTTAATACAGTTGCTCTCCATTTTTTTTTTTTTTTGGCAGAATGCAGATTTGCGAAAAATCTGCCTGCTTGCTAAGATTTGTTTGTAACCCCCAATCAGTATGGGTAGCATTTCTCTGTCACTGGTGGACATGCACACAGCGGTTGAAAATCTGAATCCTGTGTGTAACACATGTTCTCAGCAGAAGCCAAACAAGGCCACGCTCTGCCACCCTGTCTCTGCTTTCATACTGCAGACGAGTATCCTTTTTGAGGTATACTTCCTGCCCTGTTTTTCACATTTTTGTTCTTTATCTTGGTGATTTCGCTATTTAAAATCAACTCCAAGTGCAGTGCTAAAGTGCGGTGTAGCATTTCTAAGCATGGGAGGCTGTGATGTACCCTCTGGAGAAAATACCTGTGTTAGATAAGCTTCATTCAGACATAAGTCATAACGCTGTAGGCTGTGAGTTCAGTGTTAATGACTTGAAAATATATAAACAAGGTGTTTTTAAACAGCAACACATAGAAAACAAGATTATGAATTGATGGGTTGATAAAAATGTTGCGATCAGAGGCTTGGAGGAACCAGCTCTGTGTTCTCCCCAAGGCAGTGGCTCGGTGTTTGGGAATTCAGTGTGTACAGTGATGTTGTTCACTGTAACCACAGTGAAGAAGGAGGATCAGCTGAATTTCCAAGGAAGACTAGAGAAAAGCATTTCAAACCCTTATAGGTCTTCAAATTTGTCCCTTTTGCAATTTTGTTCCATATTAATAGACTCCAAAGATGGAACTTTCTCTGGAGCAGCTATGACTGGAACTGTCATTAGGAAGATCAGCCCCATTCTATAGCCCATCCCTCACTAAGCAAGACCCCCCACCAGAAGGTATGTGTGTGAAGCGCCCGACTACACATTTCCCACTTGCTGAGTCATCCATGACCTCTTAGAGTGTGGGACAAAGTAAGGCTTTCCCAAGGGAGCCTGCAACTGTGCATTTAGACAGTTTGTTTTGTTTTGTTTTGTTTTGAATTAAAGGATTTGGCCAGGCATGGTGGCTCACATTCTGGGATGCTGAGGTGGGTGGGTTGCTTGAGCTCAGGCGTTTGAGACCAGACTGATCAAGAGTGAGATCTCTGTCTCTACCAAAAGTTAAAAAAAAACAAAATAGCTAGGCGTTAGGGTGGTTACCTATAGTCTCAGCTTCTGGGAGGCTGAGGCAAGAGGATCCCTTGAGCTCAAGGCTATGATGATGCCATGGTACTCTACTGAAGGTGATAGAGTGAGACTCTCAAAAGACAAACAAAAGCTTTCATTAAAATGTCAGCGTTAAACTCAAGTTTGTAGTCCACTTCATGATAATATCTTGGAGAAAGAAGGGACAAAATTGCCTTGCAGATGTTCTGGTTCCATGATTTGAAAAATGTCAGTTTATAAGAAGAATTCACACAAAGCATAATCAACTTCCCAGGAAGAGCATTTCTAGAAAACAGGCGACCCATCTCAGGAGCATGGGTTATCCTCATTCGCTTCAAACCATCCGAGGGGAAACAAGACAGCTGGAACAGATGACAAAGCTTTCATCTGGAGCTGGCAAATGCATCCTATCTTGGGGGCCAATTGTGATTGATTGGTAGTTATTATTACAGGGGAAATTGTATTGAGGAGGAATCTGAGGCAAAGTCTATGTTCAGTGGTGTGTCCTGCCAGGACTGATTAGTGATGCCTGCCCTGGGCGAGTGGGCCAGGTATTTGCCATCCACAGGTGAGAGCAGTCGAGTACCAGCAGGAGGGTCCCTCTCATTGCCTTGTAGGATCCTGTGTAGATGAGAGCAGTCGAGTACCAGCAGGAAGGTCCCTCTCTCATTGCCTTGTAGGATCCTGTGTAGATGAGAGCAGTCGAGTACCAGCAGGAGGGTCCCTCTCTCATTGCCTCATAGGATCCCATCTGATTTGGTGCTGTCTCTTACTGCCAGGCTTGGCATATGGCCTCACATGGAGCAGAGGCTTGATGACAGAAAAAAAGCAAATTCTGCCAAAATATTGATAATTAATGAGGTTTACTCTGAGCCAGTGTGAGTGACCACAAAGTGGAAAAGAGTCTCTAGAGATCATGAGAAAGTGTTCCAGAGGTGGTCGGGTTACATTTTGGTTTCATACATTTCAGGGAGATAAGAATTGTAAGTAAGATCACAAATTAAGGCTCAGCTCCTGTGGCTCAATGGGCTAAGGCGCCAGCCACGTACACCTGAGCTGGCGGGTTTGAATTGAGCCTGGCCTGCCAAACAAGAAGGCTGCAACCAAAAAATAGCGGGGCGTTGTGGCGGGCACCTGTAGTCCCAGCTACTTGGGTGGCGGAGGCAGAAGACTCGCTTGAGCCCAGGAATTGGAGGTTCCTGTGAGCTATGATGTCACAGCACTCTACCCAGGGTGATAGCTTGAGGCTCTATCTCAAAAAAAAAAAAAAGATCACAAATCAATATGTGGAAGATATATATTGGTGTGGCCCAAAGGTAAGACATCATAAAACGGAGGCTTACAAGTCATAGGTGAATTTAGGGAGTCCTTAGTTGGCAATTGGTTGAGGGAGGTAAGCTTTGTCTAAAAATCTGGAGTCAGTAGGCCAAGGCAGGTGGGTGGCCTCAGCTCAGGAGTTTGAGACCAGCTGTCTCTAAATTAGCCAGGCATTGTGGGCATTTGTAGTCCCAGCTACGTGGGAGGCTGAAGCAAGAGGATCACTTGAGTCCAAGAGTTTGAGGTTGTTATGAGCTATAATGTCATGGCACTAGACCCAGGGCAACAAAGTGAGACTCTGTCTTAAAATAAATAAATAAATTAAATTAAAATAAATAAATAAATTAATTAAAAATGAAAATTTGGAGTCAGTAGAAAGGAATGACTGCTATCTGTCATGTGATGCTGGACTAGAGTAAGACTGGAAAATGAGCCACAGTGTATTGTGTCAAAACCAGAAGTGATTTGTTTCCTCGGGGGTATGTTAAGCCTGAACAGGGCCACGCCATGCACCCTTCTTAGGTGCCCTTAGGTTATACCTGCACTTTTTTTTTTTTTTGAGGCAGAGTTTTACTCTATCACCTTCAGTAGAGTGCCATGGCATCATCCTAACTCACAGCAAGCTCAAACTCTTGGGCTCAAGTGATCCTCCTGCCTCAACTTCCCAAGTAGCTGGGAACTACAGGTGCCTGGCACAATGCCAGATAGTTTTTCTATTTTTAGTAGAGATGGGGGTCTCATTTTCACTCAAACTGGTCTTAAACTCCAGAGCTCTACCTGCCTCAGCCTCCCAAAGTGCTAGGATTATAGGCATGAGTCACTGTGCCTGGCTAATTTTTCTTTTTTTCAGAAACAGAGCAACAGAACAAATAAAAAACAAAGTAAAAACTTAAATGGTAGATGTAAGCCCTAACATCTTAAATGGTAGATGTAAGCCCCTTAATACTTAACAGTAAACTTAAATGGCCTGAATGCACCAATTGAAATACAGAGACTGACAATGGATAAAAACATGATACAACTCTATGGTGTCAGTATGGGCTTACTTCAAGTGTAACAAAATAGGTAGGTTGAAAGTAGTAGGATGGAAAATGATATATCATTAATGAAAAGAAAATGGAGCAGTAGGTGCTACATTAACATCAGGTAAAATGGACTTCCGAACAAAGAAAGTTATCAGGGACAGAGAGATATTACATAATAATAAAACAACCAGTCCAAGAAGACATGATAATTCTAAATGTGTGTGTACCTAACAGAGCTGCAAGACAACATCTGTGTCTTTAAAAGTTGATATAATGATTAGAAAGGGAACAAGAAGTAGAAGAACCATCAGTCACTATGACCCAGCTCACATTTATAGTGTACTCCACCCGACGACAGCAGAGTACAGTCTTTTTAAGTACCCAAGGAACATTTACCAAGAGAGACCATATTCTGGGCCATAACACAAACTTCAACAAATTGAAATCATACCTCTGAGTGGATACCTCTGATTATGTGGAATCACACTGGAAATCAATAACAGAAAGAGGAAAATCCCCAAACATGTAGAATCCAAATAACACAGTTCTAAGTAAAGCAAATTATGTAACCAAAATGTGTGTACCCCTATAATATTCTGAAAAAACAAAATTAGAAAAACACACAGTGAGTACCAATACATTAAAAAAAAGTCTCAAAGGAAATAAAAAAGTACATTGAACTGAAAGAAAACAAGTAAATAAAACAGGATACAGATTGCATATGTAATTATAGTATGAAACAGAAAAGACAAAGGAACTCATCCCTATATGTCATTGCTGTTTACTTCCCAGAAGAAAACAAAACACAAACATGGATGGAGGTGACAGAGAATATGTTCAGGGTGCCATGTTCTAGTTCATATTCCTTTTCCTGGGCACACAGAGCACCACACTTTCCAATGCCTTTCTAAGGAGAATCAGTAACAAACGGTACATTCAATTTAGTACCATCCAAGGAAGTTTAATTAAAAGGTTTAGTGAGACTGCAAGGGATTTTACAGAAGAGTAATAGGATTGTTATTATCTCAGGCTTGAAGAGGCAAGTGGGAAACTTTGGTTACAGGACATGGGGAGGTGAGGGAGGCAGGTGTACAGGGAACCACCTAGATGCCGTGGCCTGTGAAGTGACTCAGCTTTCTCAAGTCCCCAACAGGGAGGAAGGGGAGAAGTAGACCTCCCTCTCCTTCCCTGCCTGGATCCTGGGGCCAAACTCAGCTGGAATCCTTCATCTGTAATCCATACAAATCAGCCTCTCAGAGCAGAAAGCAAGGCGAGTAAAGGTTGATGAGGATTGGGGGAGAGGGAGTAAATGGGAAGCTCTCTGGCAGCAGAGAGAAACCAGAGATTGGGTGACAATCTCAGGGACATGTTTAGAATAGCAGTGTTACAATACGGACTGGATGTAGGAGAGTTGCCAAAGAGCTGCCCAAACCCCAGCTGACTGTGATGTGACTGAGAAATAAACTGTATTATATTAAGCCCCCAAGATTTGGGATTGTTCGTTAAAGCAGCTAGTGTTAATTAGCCCAACTAACACACCCAATAAAAGGCAGGGCCCGAATTCTGTGTGGATGGAGTAGAATATTAAATGTTCAGGCCAGCACTGAGGAGTAATTAAAAAGTGATTACAGTATTTACTGTATTTCCTGAGAAATACCAATGGGGATACAATTCATAACTTTAGTGACTCCTCTTAAAACCTATTTTATCACAAATATAATCCTCTTTTGCCCAGAAATTCTCATCCATCAACCCTTGAAAACTTTCTCCAACTCCCAGTCTGTGCAGGACTTTCTCTGACTCATCCTCCCTTCCCTGCCAAACCTTTCTGTTTGTCGTCCCATCTCCCTTTAAGTCTTTTATCAAGAAGATCCCTGAATCTGGTTGCTTCACTCAGCGGCATGTGTAGGGCTTGCATAAAATTAAGATGTTTGGAGAATACTTAGAGATCTAAAGATAGATTTGCCATTCGATCCTATAATTCCTTTATTAGGTATATATCCAGAAGACCAAAAATCACATTATAATAAAGATTTATGTACCAGAATGTTTATTGCAGCCCAATTCATAATTGCTAAGTCGTGGAAGAAGCCCAAGTGCCCATCGACCCACGAATGGATTAATAAATTGTGGTACATGTATACCATGGAATACTATGTAGCCTTAAAGAAAGATGGAGACTTTACCTCTTTCACGTTTACATGGATGGAGCTGGAACATATTCTTCTTAGCAATGTATCTCAATAATGGACGAAACAGTATCCAAAGTACTCAGCCCTACTATGAAGCTAGTTTATAGCTTTCATATGAAGGCTATAATCTAACTATAGCACAAGAATATGGGAAGGGAGGGGAGGGGTGAGGTTGGGGTGGAAGGAGGGTAATTGGTGGGGTCACACCTATGATGCATCTTAGAAGGGTACAGGCAAACTTACTAAATGCAGAATACAACTGTCTTCATACAGAAACTAAGAAAATGCCATGAAGGCTATGTTAAACAGTTTGATGAAACATTTCAGATCATATATGAAACCAGCACATTGTACCCCTTGATTGCACTAATGTATGTAGCTATTATTTAATTAAAAAATAATAAAATTAAAATAAATAAAGATCTTAAAGGTAGCTATTAATTCTAATAACATTAAAATCAAGATGCTTGCTTCCTGAGGTTTTACAAAGGGTAACAGAAATCGGACAGTTTACTGAGGAAAATAGTAAAATGAAAAAGAAAGGAAACATGGAAAATGAGATGACAGAACACCACCATTTTCACCTGTTAGAAAATGGCTGTCATAGTCTTCGTAAGAAGGGCTGAGAGGGCCTGAACCTGGGTGGTGGCAGTAGGGATGGAACCAAAGCCCTGTCTGAGGTCTATTTAATAAACAGCCCCTGATGACTTGATGGCCAACAGGAAACAGGTGTGGAGGATGGAAGACAGAGAAGCCATCAAGGATCCCAGGCTCAGAGCCTGGGTGACCAGAAGGATGATCATGCCACCAGTAGAAAAAGACCCAGAGCACACAGCAGTCAGGCTTTGGACATGTTAATCCGATGTGCCCGAGACAGCTCGATGTATCTGTGCAGTAGGCTGTTTAGCTATATGGCCTGGGCAGCAGGACTTCACTGTGATAGGAGAATAGAGTCCACCCTGCCAAGATTTCCTCCGATTACTATACCTGGAGGGATTTTTTAGCTCAAAACTTTATGAAGACCACAAAAAGATTTATTTAGAATTATATAGTTCCCACCAAGAATGAGAACTATATACATTTCACTCCAAATGGAGAAATAACTAAAAACAACAAAGTATGAATGATTTACACCTGCAGTTTTGATTTTAGTTTCTATAAAAGAAATAGTAAAGTCTAAGCCGGCATGCTCAGCCCCAAGGCTTATTTCTAATTCTGGTTCTGCCGCTTCTCAGTTATTGTGCCTCCCTTCCCCTCATTGATTCGCTGAGGACAACCCCATGTCATTGGACTGTTATGAGGATTAATACATGTAAAAGTCTCATTCAGTGCATGGCACTTAACAAATACTATAATATCTCTTGTTTTAATCGATGCCTGGTCTGGATTCTGTTTGTTTTACTGGCCAAGTTTTCCTTACTGTTTTTAATTCAGGCCTTATTACTATTTGCAACAAATTATTGTTTATTGCCATGGCTTAAAGTTCTGATTAAGTATCAAGATTTTATTGATGATAACCTAAGAGGCTTTACCTTTCTCCAACAGGATTCCAGAAGCTTCACCAAAATATTAAATGTACTTGATCAAAAAATATGTTGATCAAAATATCTAACTATATACTTTTATATATGTATGTGTGCATATATGTATTTTTTCTATAAATTTACCCCATATTCCTATATCGTTGGGTGCAAAACCTAACATCAGTAAAACTGCCCAAAAGATATTTTATACAATGCTACTTCCTGATTTATCCCTTAGTCTGCAAATGACGCGACAAGGTTACAGCTAGAAGACATCACTTCCTAGTCAGTAGGTGAAGGGCTCCAGATACTCCTCTTTTATTACACAGATGCAATGTTCACAGATTGGGGTAGGACATGACATTTCCCAATTGCGATCTGGACCAAAACTAAATTTCCCTCGTGGAACTTGACTGCTGACATCCACTGGGCTTCCTAAAGAGTGTTCCAAACGTGCAGTGATGACAACCAGCAAGACAGAAGTAGAGATGTGGTTTCACTAAGCTTTAGTCACCATAGATCGATTTTGATCACTTCAGAGCAAGGATAGTCCTGTCTTGTGCCCAAGACAGTCTCCCACACATAAACTCAGAATATCCACAATGCACGGCACTAGCCTTCAGTGCGCAATCTCATTCTTTGTTCTCTAGGTAAACCTCTTCCTAATTTCACGCCAGATCCTCTCTCCAGGTGAAGCAGGCTAGTCTGCCTTTTTTCCCACCCCTAGTTAACATTTTTTTCATTGGCTGTGGCATGTCTCAGTATATCATTAATGGGAAGCAGGGACCTTGTAATCCAGGCATCCAGGAGTGGTGCCCACACAAATTAACAAATTTCTTCTGTTCCAAAGGCGTGAACTTCAGCTGTGTTCCTGGTTCACCTCATTCATGTGGTAATAGAAAGAAACCCTCTACAGCTTCCTCCTCATCTTGTTTGAGTCTTCAACTATCTCTCTAATCAACACTTGTCCTCTCAAACCCAACTTAGTTTATTTCCATTTCTACCCATATAGTATGCAAAGCATTCCTCAAGTGGCATAGCCAAAATCATCAAACCCTATAAAATTACTTTTCTCATACATGCCATTTTCCCTAAGACGTTTCCTTTTTCCAGTGTTATAGATTTTCCTTCTGACTAATACTACCTATTGGGGCTGTCATGATACTTATGTGTAAGACATGGTCACCAATCCCCCCAGACTACAGGAGCTCTTGGGATTTCCTATTCCATATCATCTAGAAGCCTCTGCTTGGGCTGATTCTTTCCATCTGCAAAATAGGATCACAGATCTCTTTTTATTGGTTTTCTTTTTAAGCTAAAATTCATTGAGCCCTAACACAATGCCCGACGCCTGTACTCCTGACTGATCTAATCTTTATGACAACTCAAAACGTAGATACTATTGTTAATCTCAGTATTTTAAAATTGATGAAACTGAGGCACAGAGAGGGGAATCACTTTTTCCAAGGTCACACAGCTGGTAATTAACAAAGCCAGATTGAAAGCCAGTTGGTCTTCTCCATAAAATTGATATCAATACTCTTACCCTTCAGCCTTGCCGGCTGTCACATCTGTAAATCCACCTCTACCTTGCAAAAGACCCTCCTCTACCTTGCTAAACAAAATGCACATTGCATTTTGCAATAATTTATGAGGAACCCAAATATACTGTCTGGCTATACTGGCTTCGGCTAACATCCCGACGGGTTGCCGTCAGGCTTTCTTCAGTTTATGCACATTTGGAATGGTAGGGCCTTTCTATTTAGAGATTCCCTGAATCGAAACCCCATGATCTTACTAATTTCCATAATATTGGGGGTGAGTTCCAAACAAAGCTTGGTGTGAAGTTTGGGTTAGAGATAGTCTGGCAGGCAGCTGAGTGTGGGTAGAGCCGTGGGTACAGATTACACGCACTGGGAATGCATATGTAAGCACTTGGTGATGCGGCATGCGAGGCTAATGGGGTTATTTGAAGCAGAGTAGACGTGGGACATTGCAGACAATACTGTATATACATGTTCGAATCTCCCAGCTCTTGTCACGATCTCTCCTGGGAATTTCACTACTTACTAATTGCTATAAATCAGCTATGCCTTTCAGCTGACAAGTAGCCACCGGCCATTGGATATTTGCCAAACAGCAGTGTCCATCCCGCGGTCCCCTCACATGAGACAGGGACCTTAGGCATCAGAATTGAATCAAAAGTTATTTTCTTAACGTGTTCCTGGCTCTAACTGGGCATTGCATGACAGGGGCTCAGAGTGGCATCTTTAACAGATGACTCAAGCACTCTATTTCAATCTATTCCAAGTTCTGCAGTGACAGTCGATTTTTTAAGCCTTGTCATCTTTCAGAGCCATTAAGTCAGCAGGCACAGTTGTCTGGCACTGAGACACAGCTCCGACTTCACAAGGTTTAGCAGATGATCCATAAAAGGCGTTTCTCTCCACTTGGTACCCACCCACCTCCCACCCCCACTACTTCATATTTAAAAAAAAAAAAAAGCATTTCTGCCCAAAACATAAATAAATAAATGATGAAGAGTATGCCCTGAATGTAGAATCCGCAAAGACATCCAAGTTATTCTTAGAATTTTAATTCAAAGGAGGCAGGACATGGTAATGTTTCAGTTTGTACACTCTGGCACCACATTATTTGAATCTGAGCCCCAGCCCTGCCTCTTAACAATGTGACTGCAGGATGTTGCTTGGCTCCTGTGAGCCTCAGTTTCCTCATCTGTGAAATTGGTGGTATCAACACGACCTAACTCCGTAAATTTTCAATTAAATGAAATGATGCATGGAGAGTGCATGACTTAGGGCAAGGGCATAACTGACACTGGCTGTTGTTACAAAAAAGCAGGGAGAGAGATTAGCTGGATAACAGCAACCAGCAAAAATCTAAATCCTCAAAAGGAAGGAAATGAACTCAAGGATCAGGATCTGGGATAGAGTGAAGAGTGGAGCTTCTGACAGCTGGATTCCCCTAGGTTGCTGGGAAACCTCTGGTATAATTCCATGCATGTTTTAAAAGTAAAAATTAAAAGGTAGTGGGTTTCCTGCCTGCTTTACAGCTAGATGAGATCAAACTCCGTGCTGTTGAGTTGAGTGAGCTCTCTAGAGAAAGATATTACCTAAACAAAAGTTATTTTTTAATCTCTTTATAGGTAGTGAAAGTAAAAGACTGTCTTTGAAATTAATTACAGAGTCACAATCGACCCTGTTTCCAAGTCCCTCTTTGGTCTTATAAAAATGGAAGTGATATTTCCCTGCAGGGCAGGAGAAAGAAATGTTTTCGTTAAGCAGGGGGTTGCACGCCATTTCTCATTCAGCCTCCTTTAGGTGAGAGTCCCAGGTACACAGACCTCCATTTAGAAAGCTTCAGTGGGGAAATGATAATATGTTTCTGTTCCTCCAAGATTTTCAAGTGTCATGCAGATATTAACTAATTAATTCTTCCAAGTCAGCAGAGAAAATTGCTTCCAAAGATTTCTGAGCACTCTTAAAATGTAAATGAAGTCTCAACCTAAACTGTTTCTCCCATGCTTAAAGCCTTCCAGTGGCAACCAATATACCTGGAATAAAAACGACACTCTGCTTATAAGATCCTGCTTACAAGGATCTGGCTCCTGCTCACTCCCCTCTCATCAAACTGGCTTGCTGCTTATTCTGCCGTGAGGCATTTGCACTTGCTATTCCATCTGCCTGGAACTCTCTTCCCCTATAGTACTCTCCTCTCTTTTCGGGTTTTACCTCAAATGTTACCTTCTCAAAAGGGCCTCCCTGATCACTCTCTCCAGCACATTTTCCCTATCACTGATTATTCTATTTTCTGCACATTTGTCACCAAGCTCAACTGCCTTATGTGTTTATTTGTAAACTTGTTCACTGATGCCCCAGCTGGAATATGAGATCAAGGAGGACTCATTGATGATTCTGCAGTGCCTTTGGTAGGCATGGCACATAACAGGTAATAAATAACTTTTAGGAGGGGCCAGGCATTGTGGCTCACACCTGTAATCCTCGCACTCTGGGAGGCCAAGGCAGGTGACTTGCTTGAGCTCAGGAGTTTGAGACCAGGCTGATAAAGAGGGAGACCCTGTCCCTACTAGCTAGTTGATGTAGTAGGAACCTGTAGTCCCTGTAGTCCCAGCTACTCAGGAGTCTGAGACAAGGGGATTGCTTGAGCCCAATAGTTTGAAGTTACTGTGAGCTGTGACGCCATGGTACTCTATCCAGACAACAGAGTGAAACTCTATCTCAAATAATAATAATTTTTCAATAAGCAAATAAATGAAGTTAAAAGCAATTTGATTTATTCACCCATGTCCAAATTAACAGAGTAGTAATATGACATTTTACGATTAGAACACCCATCTCTAAGATGCTTAAAACTATTTACAGACATTATCTCAGTGCTAATCCTGCCCCCAAGCCTTCTTTCTTTGCCTTGAGTAGACTCCAAATGCTCTCCTGAAGTCACATCCACTCCCTTAGAAGACAAACCATCGTCCCCAAAGATCACTTGTTCTCAGCCTGGCCTCTAGCACTCAGCCTGCTTTCGTGGTTGATGTTATGACCCCCTCTGACAGCATGGAAATTTGGGGATGTGAAATCACAAGCTACTTATTGGGATTTCGGAGCTGGACCTTTGGAGATCTATGTCAACACAATTGATGATGAGGAACCAAGGTTGAGAGTGGAAAGGACTCACCTAAAGACAAGTCTCTAGTAAGTCAGGTTTAGACTCCACAAGCCCCTTGTTCCACTGGACCTGAAGATTCCCCAGGAAAGGAGATGTCACATTGCTGCCCACCTACTGGGCATCATGTACCAAGCTAGGCATTGTGCATACTTATACTTACCCTTGCTTAATCCTGCCGACACTCAGGTATTACTGTACTAATTTCACCAATAAACAAACAGAGGCTGAAATGTCAAGGAGAGTGACCATATTTGAATTCAAGTGTATCAAATTTCAAATACTCTGTTATTTCCACCCTTACACCATCTCCCTCTCTCATTGTCATGTTAATGTTAATGCTACCTTAATCATTCATGTAATTATCTTAATGTTATTGTTAATGTCAAGTTATATGGGCCAAAAGTTCCCACAAAAGCTAACATATTCCAATAATATTCAAATACAAACAAGTGATTACTTTCTATCAGACTTTATACCACATTATCTCAATTAATTCTACCAACAGCACTAGGAGGTAGAGGCAGAGGCAGGCAGGAGCCAGGCTGCCTGGGTTTAAATCAGAGCCCTTACAAGCTAGGTGAGCTTAGGCAGACATAATCACTGCTCTGTGCCTCAGTTTCCACATCAGTAAAATGGGGAAACAATATTATCTACCTCAAAAGGGCATTGTAAGGATTAAATTAGTTATTATACCTAAAGTACTAAGGGCCACACCTGGCACAAGGGCCTCCATGTGAGCAAACTGTAGGAAACTCAACTTCAGAACATAGAAATGACATTCTCCACTATCACTCCTCCCTCTCTGAGCCTGGATTCTGCACCACTGCCCAAATATGAAGCACCCAGATATTTCTCTTCCTCCTCCCTCTCACTCCCTACATTCTGTCAGGCACCTAGACTTAGGCAGGTGTTTTGAATCCACCCCTTCTCGCCATGGGTTCGGATTCTCATTATGAATCTTTTGGAATCCCATTGTGATTTCCTACTGGTCTCCCTGACACAGCCAGCCCTTCCTCAACACAGCTGTAGTGCCACCTCCCTAGACATCATCCTGCCAGCCAGTCACATCCTGCCTGCTCATAGACTCATTCTCCTGCCTCTGCAGCCTCCTGCGGTCCCCAGGCTTCCCACTGGTGGACCTCTGACTGGGTTTGGCCAGTGGGAGGCACTGATGGGAGAGCCAGGGTGAGAAAGGGAGAAGTTGAGGCCTTTCTTTGCCAGCCTCTCAGCCACGGGCAGTAACTCTGGCAGCTACCACATTTCTCTAGAGGCTCGAGCTTTGGCTTTGCTGGACTGCCCCTACTATACATCTGGCTCCTAGTAGTCCCACCTAGAAACCCTTTCTCTGGATCTAGTTCCTACTGGCAGACCCCAAAGTGAATCTAGCTCCCACTGGGTAGCCCCAGCTCCTGGATTCTGGTAACACCACCTCCTCCCCATCATCCACCCAGAGTGGCCCCAGCTTCCTGCTATTGACAATCTACGAGCTGCCTTGCCAGGCCCTGACTGGTTTCTCAGCTCTTCTTTCAGCTGTGCAGCTAATTCCTTCTATTAAATTCCTTATGTTTGCAATATCTAGAAAGGTTTATGTTTTTCTAGTTGGACCCTGAGCAACTGATACTCCCTATTAATCACCCACTTAAATGCCTTTCCAGGACTTTCATCTTGGACTGTCCTTCAGGCCTATCTCAACCTAGGACCACATCTCATTTGCAGACACACCTTCCTCCAAGCACATTAGACTCTTGCCACCCTGAAATTTCTCTGTGCCCTAAAACAGGGCTTTTGGCTGTTCCATTTCCTCCATCCAAAATACCATTCTCTGCCTGCCACATGCTGGTCTCATTTCCAATCCAGTTTCTAAGTGCAATCTCTGTATAGCAGTCAGAGTGACCCTTTAAAATCAGATCATGTCACTTCCCCTCTTAAAACTCTCCAGCACCTCCAAATGAAATCCATACTCCTTGTCACAGATGAAGAACCCTGGGTGGTCCGACCTCCTCTCCTATTGCTCTGCCCTTACTCTCTGCTCCGGCCACACTGGCCTCCTTGCCATTTCTTAAGCAAATCACACTTGATTCCTCCTTAAGTCCATTTTACCCCTGTTCTCTCTGCCTGGAAGGCTCTTCCCCCAAAATCTGCCCATAGTTCTTTCTTCCTTGACACTCATGACTCAGCCCAAATGTCCCCTTCTCCATGCAAGGTTGCCCCTCCAATGTCACTTATTTGCTTATAGATCCTTCTAGATCCAATCTGAAGTCCTAAGATTGCTTCTTCCCCCAAACTTCCACCAAACACTATTTGTTAACATCATCATCATTGCTAATATTTCTTAAGCATTCCATTTATTACACATAAGACACTTTCTAATAGCTTTACATGGATTATTTCATTGCATTCTTACAGCTCTAAGACCAGTATTATTATCCCCCTTTCATAGAAGGGGAAACCAAAGCACAGAGAAGCTGATAAAGTATCCATGGCTGCTCAGGTGATGTAGCAAACCCATAGAATTCTGAATATTCCAAGGTAGGAGATATGATCTCATTCCTTCCCTGATAAGTATTTATTGAGCACCAATCATGTACTCCAGTGCTAAGCACAGGGGATTTAGTAGCAAAAACTACAGAACAGCCTTTGCTCACATGGAACGTAGGCTCAGAATCAAACAGACTGAAGGCCAAGGTTATCTACATTCTTTTAAAATTTAACATGTTGATTAATTTAATAATGGTAATCATTTCACAATGTATGTATATCAATTCATCCCATTGTATGCCTTCAATACATACAATTTATATTTGTCAATTATGCCTCAATAGAAGTAGAAAAAATAAAAATTAAAAAGCCAAACCAGAAAAAAGAAAAGAAATCATGGCCTAGGACATGAAATAATTAGAATAGTTAGGCTCTGTCTCGCCTTTGCAAGTGCTTGGTGGATCACCTGCAGGTATTCACAGCCTCGTTTGGTATTATGGGACTAGCACCCTTGCTACCTCCCTGCCTCTCAGGGAGGGGCCTCATTGACTTGGGTGGGGAGTCAATGATATCAGGTCCTCTGGTGGGGAGGCATGATATCAGGTCCTCTGAAGTGGTGAGAACATACCCATGGTGCATCTTACAAGGGTACTTGTAAAATTTACTAGGTGTAGAATATAAATGTCTTAACATAATAACTAAGAAAATGCCGTGGTTATGTTTACCAGTTTGATGAAAATATTTCAAATTGTATATAAAACCAGAACATTGTACCCCACGATTGCATTAATGTACACAGCTATGATTCAATAATAATAATAAAAAGAATTTGGTTACCTTAAATTTAATAGTCTATGAGAACCAGATCAACTATCTCTGCACTGATAGGAAGGCGTTCTGCCCTTTCAAAGCTGAAATCTAGGACTTGGGCTTGATCCTTTCTAAGGCTGTGCCTGAGTAGCTAGCCAGCCAGCCTCCCAGGAGACATCTCTCCCTCATCTCACTACAATGACCCACACTCTTCATTACATTTGAGCTACCTGCTAGGAAGGGGAAAGACAGGATGCCAAGGCAATGAAGAACACAGGAACTAGAGGCTCAGTGGAGGCTTTCCTAAGGAAGAATCTCGGATGATAGGAGAGAGGAAAAGAATTTCTGGGCACAAAGAACCTCTCCATGCAAAAGCCTCTAGGTCCTTGGAGAAAGTCAAATGAGGCCAATGTAGCTCCAGAGAGAAGCAGTGAAAGAGAGAAATGTGAAAGGAGAAGTCATTAATGATTACAGGCATGTTGAGAACCCCAGGCTCAATCATCTCTGTAACCCAGCATGTGGAACACAGTGGATGCTCCACGAGGGTTCGTGGTGGTGGTGGTTATCATTTTAAATGAATGAAGCAACAACTCAAAGAGTGAAGAAATGTTTTTGTGTGTTCTGGTTGCCAGAAGCTTCTCTGCCTACCAGTTTCTCAAGTCAGAAATACTTAAAAGAGAAAAGCACTTTAGACCTTGGTAAAGAAAAATCCCACTAGGGATAAATTGGATTTTGAAGCAAAAGAGATGTGTATTTTCACATTGGGAAGAGTTTATATGTATATTATTGGAGTTCAGACAATGGTTATTAAAAGGCTAACATAAATCTACAGTTATGAATCTTTTTTATTTTTATTTTTTATTCAATCTGCGCTCAAGAGATTGATGTTCATCATAAGCAAGAAAGTATGGTGTGGGGGAATCTTTTATTTGCAATTATCTGATGTTTGAAATAGATCATGTGACTTATGGGATAGTTAATTAAGCAAATAACTGCACGATCTCTAGAGAACAGACCAAGTTTGCAACATTTTAGGCACCAGAAGCTAATGGAGATTAAGTGGGAGAATATGGCTTCCTGTCTAGAAAGCCCTATTTTCTGGGCTAGAAATGCATCACCTCTGGCCAAGCTGAAGGACTGGACCCTACTTAAAGCCCCCAGAAAGAATGCAGCCCTACTAACACTTAGATTTCAGCCCAGTGAGACCCATTTCAGATCTTTGGACAATTATCAGATAATAACTTGATGTTGCTTTAAGTCACTAAATTTGTGGTGATTTGATATAGCATCAATGTGAAACTAATACAGAAAGGTACAAAAAATGGGGGTGGAGACAACATTCTGATCACCTTCATATTTCTCATTAGTAGCAAATATCAGCTGGAAGATAATGAAACATTATCTTCAAACCCATGCAAATTCATGGCACAATATTTAAACATCTAAAGGAATGAGAAGACTATCTAACAAAAGAAAAACTTGAGGAATCAACCAAAGAAGAAGGAAATCTGAAGACCAATAACATATAAGACTGGAATGGTCAAGAGCTGCTGTTTTTTTAAATCATCATACTTGACTTACATCCAAGTTGATCAAACCTTAAGAAAACCCCACTAATTTCTGTATTATTTAAACTATCTCAGACGATAGAAAAAAATGAAACTCCCTGAGTGGACTATGACTTCAAAGAGGTCAGCAGAGCACTGTGCACAAAGCTCCTAAAACCACTCTTCTTTGTCCAAAGTCATGGCTATGATACTTCCATCTATGTGACCTTGGACAGGTTATTCATTCTCTCCCTTTCTCAGCTTCCTTCTTTGTTAAATGATGGGTAAAACCTTCTTTATACAGAGTGTTGTAAAGATTAAGTGAGTTTGTACATAAAAACTGCTAAGAACAGTGTGTGGTATATATTGAGGCCCATATGCATATATGCTTCATTTTATTACTTTTGAAATTAGAATCACCTTTTTATTTAAGCCCGATAAAGAGAGAACAAAAAAGAATGCAACACACAAATTTACTTATCAATACAGATACATAGTTTTAACTGAATTATTGGAAAATTAAATCCATCAGTTCATCAAAAGAATAATATACCCATATTACAAACAAAAGAATGGCTAAAAGTCACAATATCATTCTGATCCATCATATCAACCAATTAAAATAGAAATTCCACATGTTGTATAGTTGTAAGGTAAATCTATGAAAATAAAGAGTTTGTCTTTATGTTAGTAATTGGCACATATTATTTTTAATAATTAAACTTAGAAAAGTTGTTTTGAGCAATATGAAAATGTCGCAGAAATAAATCTGGTATTTGACAAATATACAGTGAGAAAAATTCAAGCTGGAAGATAAGATAAATAGATGTATTTCTATCCAAAATGGGTAGCAGCGGAGATACTGAGGTGGAGAGATCCCTAGGAAATTACTGCAATAATCCAGCCAAAACATGTTGAAAAACTGAGCTGAGACAGATGTCTTTCCAGAGGAATAAATGTTAGTATTTTTCTGGAGAAATGAATAGAATTTGTTAACTAAATTTAGACTGGGTAGGTAATTTTACTAGTAGGAAACAAGGGTGGAGGGAGTGTTTCAGGAAAAATAACATTGCATTGAGTCAAGTTGATTTTGATGTACCTCCCAGTGACTGGAAATACAGATCAGAAGCTTCCAATAAAAGGAGGGACTAAGAAAGTAACAGAGAGATTCATGGAACGCTGATTGTTGGCACTACAGGAGGACATGAGACCCACTTAGGAGAATGTGCAGCCTGCAAAGAGGGCCAAGACTGAACCTTGGAAAATGCTCACATTTAAGTACTGGAGTAAGGATGGTAAGAAGCTTGAGGGACTGGCAGAGAGCCACATGAACCAGGGAGGAGCTCTGCAAAGCATGGCAGGGCCAGCGGCCTGGAATGCCACAAAAGGGTCAAGAAGGAGGCGCACTCAGTAAGGCGGCCAGCAGGTCTTTGGGAGAAAGAAGTTCAGCAAAGTATGAAAGTTGAATGGTGGCATCCCACAGCCTGCTGGGTAAGCAGAGACAGGGAGTAGCAGGTGGACTAAAGAATCTCAATTACTTTTCTACAAAAGTGAATAAGAGCTTACTTAAACTTGGAGATCAGGCTAACATGGACTCAAATCCCAGCTCCACTGCTGGACTTTTGTCAATTATTCCACATTTCTGGGGTTAACTTTCCTTATAGGTAACATAAGATAATACCAATGCCAACTTTGGAGGAGTTAGCATGACAATGGAGATAATCCATTTAAGGGGCTTAGAAGGACATCTAACATATATAGGTCACTATGAAAATTTTGAGACAGACTGCGTGATGGTCCATTATTTAACTTCCAGGAAACACAGTTGACAGCATCCTTTTCTGTCACCTATGCACATTTCAACTTGCTCAGTTTATCAGTGCTGCTGGGAAGGCTTCATTTGTTTCCATTTGCCCAGATGTTATGTTTCTGGATTTTTGCGTATCTCAAAACTTCCATAAAATGACCCATAGTAAGTGGTCCACAAATGTGGAGTATTGTTATTTTAATTAAAAAAAAAAAATGAGCCCACCTGCTGAGAAAAGGCAGAAAGCAGGAGGAAAGGCAGGAAAGGCTGCTTATGTGTATTTAAAGGTACAACTTCCTGACAATTTTTAACAAAAATGACCAGTAGGCATGTGGGGTCAGTTTGAAGCCAGCTGAAGATGAACTTGTAATGGCCCCACCACCCTATGCACTCAGGCCATTCTTCCCAGCAACTCTCAACACAAGCACCTGGGTGAGGAGTGGGACAAATGAGTCATAAGAAGACTTCTGGCTTGAAGAATGGCAAGAGTTAAAATAATCTGGTGTGGGGAAAAGACAGGATCTGAGCAAAATAGGGAGAGCCCACTAGACTTGAAGGATGGAGCAGAATGTCGGAGTCAGACTAGGGGAAAGTAAAGCTAATCTGTAGTAGGAGAGAGAAAAGGGTCTAGGAATGAGGAGCTTGAGTCAGAAGGAGAAATCCAGAGACCTGGGCATCTCACCAGCCATGTTTCTTTGATTTTTACTTTTTTTTTTTTTTTTTTTTTTGAGACAGAGCCTCAAGCTGTCCCCCTGGGTAGAGTGCCGTGGCATCACAGCTCACAGCAAACTCCAACTCCTGAGCTCCAGCGATTCTCCTGTCTCCGCCTCCCAAGTAGCTGGGGAGCACCTGCCACAACACTGGGCTATTTTTTTTTGGTTGCAGCCATCATTGTTGTTTGGCGGGCCCAGGCTGGATTCAAACCCGCCAGCTCAGGTGTATGTGGCTGGAGCCTTAGCTGCTTGAACTATAGGCGCTGAGCCAATTTACATTTTTATTCTGTTTCTTTTATGGTCTATCTCTTACCTATGGTATTGAAAAATCATTTCTTAAAACAACAATGAGTATAGCTAACCTTCCTAGAGCCAAGAAGACACTGTGCTAAACACTGTCTGCACAACAAGCTGATGGATCAGGAAGCCTTTGATGCCCATTACGGGGAAGTAAACTTCCACAGAGTAAGTAGCAGGACTGGGACTTGAACTGAGGCCATCTGAATCCCAAGGGCGGGCAAGTAACCATGGCACATACTGCAAGAAGAGGATCACAGCAAATAGCCCCTGAGAGGGCCCCCAAATCACTGCTTCCTGGTAGTCACACCTACGTGAAATTCCCTGCCCTTACACATGGGCTATATTTAGTGGCTGGTTTCTAGCAAATAGAATGCCTTAGAAGAAATAAGATGTCACTTCCAGTATTAGGTTACAAAGAGATCACATCTCCCATCTGCAGTGCTCCCTCACTCACTCATTCTGAGAGAAACTGGCTGCCATGCTGGGAACTTCCCAGGGATCCAAGTGACAAAGAGGAAGTCCTTTGGCCAATGGTTAGCAAGGAACTGAGGCCCTCAGCTCCAAAGGCCCACAAATAACTGAATCCCACCAACAACCATGGGAGCAAGCTTAAAAGCAAATCCTCCCTGGTTGAGCTTTCACATGACACTACAGCCCCAGCATGGACTCTGACTGCAACCTAGTGAGAGATCTTGAGGCAAAGATACCAGCTAAGCCACACCGAAATTCCTAACCCGCAGAAACTGAAATAATGAATGTTTTAGGGTAATTTCTTGTGCTATAGTAATTAACTAGTGCAAGAATTCTTCTTTGTGCCTGACACTTCCTAGATATTGGGAAAATAGAACTAAATAAAGACTCAGTCCCTGATGTCTGGACATTTATAGAAGAAACAAGTATATAAACAAGTGATTCCAAAAGAACATGGTGGGGGTGTGGCGCCTGTGGCTCAAAGGAGTAGGGCGCAGGCCCCATATGCTGGAGGTGGCGGGTTCAAACCCAGCCCCCAGCAAAAACTGCAAAAAACAAAAGAACATGGTCCTGGCTGGGGGTTGAAGGGGGAGATAATTTTTTGAACTTGTGGTCAACTCTAACTGAGGAGAACCAGAAAATGTTCACAGGGAATGTAAGACTTGATCTGCTTCTTGAAGATGAATCAAAATTAGCTAAATGGGGGAGATAGGAAATGGATAGACACAATAGAGAGGACAGATCTATGACAAAGTACAGAAAGTGAAATAGGCTCAGTGCCCATAGCTCAGTGAGTAGGACGCCAGCCACATGCACCCAGGCTGGAGGGTTTGAGCCTGGCCTGAGCCTGCCAAAGAACAATGACAACTGCAACCAAAAAAATAGCCAGGCGTTGTGGCTAGGAGTTAAGCCCAGGACTTTGAGGTTGCTGTGAGCTGTGATGCCACGGCACTCTACTGAGGGTGACAAAGTGAGAATCTGTCTGTCTCAAAAAAAAAGAAAAGAAAAGAAAAAGAAATAATGAAAGTGAAACAGCAACTAAATGCTTATAGTTAGGTGTAGCTTACATTAAAGACAACCAAACAAGGGGAAAAGCCTTGTGTGCTTTGCCAAAACCTCTGAATGTTCAAAAGATTGTCATGTAGAACACATATTAGATTTATTTGAACAGACCTACTCTTTTGAAGTCATTCTTAGGTCAGAGGTCATTCATTAGCATTTCTAGGAGAATATTACCTGAACAATGCTTACCTAGCTCTCAAACTCATTTTACTAGTTTGAATTAGTTGTCAACATTTAATGAATAAGAGATTTCAGATGAAGACCTATATTTCCAACTTTTATCAAAATACCAGAAGATCTGAACGCTGGGATTGCCTTCCCATTTAATGGCAATTAGCTGGAGTGAGGTGGCAGCTGTCCCTTTTAGACAGAGCACACCTGAGCCAGTTCCATCTGGCCCACTAAAGGCATTTGACTTTGCCTTCCCTGCACAGGGAAGATAAATATGCTTTTGATATAAACATCACATCTGTAAGGAGATATGTTAGTAAGCCCCCATCACCTCAATAAAAAAGCAACCATTTCGAAGGATCAAACAGAACAAGTATTGATTTAGGGCAGTAATTCTTATATGTTAATGTCCACACAAATCACCTGGGGTCTTGTTAAAACACAAATTGTGATGCAGCAGGTTATAGTGAAGCCTGAGGTTGTGCTTTTCAAACAAGCTCCCAGATGATACTGGTGCTGCAGTTCCAATGACCAGATTTTGAATAGCAAGAGAATAGGAGACCTTGGCATCACCATCTACCTCTGACAGTCAGAGTTCTGCTGGAATTAGAGCTTGTACTCTATGCTGCTGAAACAGAGCATCTTCCAACTGAAGTCAATCCTAAATTTGAGATGGCTTGGAGATGGAAGTTGAGATAAAAGAAAATAATCAGTGTGTTATTCCTTCCAGGGTTGTATCGAACTTGTGGAAAGGAAAGTAACATGTAATAACATCTTCCATATGCCCTGGGTTATCTCATACCACACACACACACACACAAAACCACAATGGTAAAAAACTATAGGCTAAGTATAGGGAAGAGGGTAAGGAAGTGGGCTGAATGCTGCAAATTCTTATCTCAATGTGTCAAAATCTTTGGTCATTTTGTCTTTGAATTCATTGAATTCTTGAGACATCTTTTGGATTACTGCTTGAAATTCTAATTCCATCTTTTCCTCCACATTCTGTATTTGATTTCTGACATCTCAGCCATTTGCTTATGCATGGGATCTTGTGCTGTGTCTGCCTTGTCATTCCTTGGAGAATTTGATTACTCTGATTATTCATATTGCCAGAGTTTTTCCATTGATTGTGCCCCATGATTGTTTTTCACTGTTGGTTCTGGCTGTCCTCAGAGTCGGGGAGGTATCTCTCCAAGATTAAACCCCAGCGGGATCACTCTATTTTTGCTGGAACTTTGTAGGGAGTGACCCTGTGTAGTTCCTCTGGGACTGCCCCAGCCAGGGAGTTCTGGCTGCACAAGAGCTCCAGATTGTGGCACCCCCGGATCCAGCAGCAGAGTGGGGGATGGTGCACATGTTCTGAAAATGCCAAGCGCCCGGTGACTTTGGCAAAGGGAGCCCACAGCTCCAGCAGTCTCTGGCCAGGAGGAGGGCTCCACACAGAGGCAAGGAGGGCTCCAGTGGGAGTGCCCTGGTCCCGTGGCTTCTGAAACCCTGGCCAGATGGGTGGGGCCAGTGCAGAGGCAGGGAGGGTATGGGAGGTAGGATGCAGGTTGTGCAGCTACTGGAGTCCCTACCCGGAAGCAGGCATGCGGAGGCCCAGTGGGTGTTGGGTGCAGGGCTGCACAGTCACCAGCGGAGTCTGTGGCCAAAGGCAGGCCTGCGGAGGCCCTGTGGGTGCAGAGTGCGGGCTGCTTGGTTGCTGGTGGAGTCCCTGGCTGGGGGCAGACCTGCAGAGGCCCACCAGGCATGGAACTACACTATTTTCAATGACATTTGGTAATATTTTAGCTGTGAACTCAGGCAGTGGATTCATTAGGATTCAATTAATCTATATAATTCTTAATTTACATGCTAACTACTTAAAGCTTTGAAAATACTAAATATACATATATATGTATTTTTAAAATTCAGAGGTGAACAACTATCTCTAAATTTTAAATAGCCAACAAGCTCTAAAGAGCTACAGCTGTATCCACTGTCCAAAGACATTTTTGTACTGTTTCATTTCATTTGAATTCCAGTGTACCTTAAATCCAAAAAGAGACATCATGGCAGATAGACCTTAACAGGACCCCAGTGATCCTTGCATCCTAATGTACAGGGCTTTTTTTATTACTCTCCCTTTAAGTGTGTGTGAGCCTGTGACTTGCTTATTGACTATGAGATGTCACTACTATAGGTAGCGTAGGTTATGTGGCAAAAACGATGAGGTGTCACTGCCAATATTATGTTTATAAATTGCCTTGCTAGCAGACTGGAACTCGAGCTTCTCCTTACAGGTGGAATGAAGTATGCAGTCATGTAGGAGGAGAACACAGGGCAAAGAACTGTGGGTAGCTATTAGGAACTTCATATACACTCTAGAACAACCTCCAGCTGACAGGCAGCAAAGATCTGGGGCCTTCAAGTCAGGCAACTTCAAGGAAGTAAATTCTGCCAGCATCCTGCATGAGCTTGGAAGCAAACTCTTCCCTAGTCATGTCTCCAGATGAGAATGAATGTTAACTATTATTTTGATTGTAGCCTTATGAAACTCTTAACAGAACACCCAGCTAAGCTACACCAAGACTTCTGATTCACAGAAACTAGGAAATAATAAATGTCTGTTGTTTTAAGTTGCTAAGTTTGTGATAATTGATTATTCAGCAAAAGACATAATACATATTCTTCTTTTTTTCTTTTTTTTTTTTACTTTTTCTATTGTTGAGGATTCATTGAGGGTACAAAGATCCAGGTTACACTAATTGTATTTGTCAAGCAAAGTCCCTTTTATAAATGTGGTCCTCGCCCAAGAGGTGTGCCCCACACCATGACCCCCCCCAACCCCCCTCCTTCCCTTTCTCCACTGCCCCATTCCCCCACCCCTCACCATGTAGTAGGTCATCAATTGTCCTCATATCAAAACTGACTACATTGTATTCTTACTTCTCCATTCTTGTGATGCTTTACTAAGAAAAACGTGTTCCACCTCCATCCAAGTTAATACAAAAGATGTATAGTCTCCATCTTTTTTAGGGACTGAATAATATTCCATGGTATATATATATATAACACAGTTTGTTAATTTATTCTTGGATTGGTGGTCACTTAGGCTATTTCCATATTTTGGCACTTGTAAATTGAACTGTGATAAACAGTCTAGTGCAAGTGTCCTTATGGTAAAAGGATTTTCTTTTCTTCTGGGTAGATGCCCAGTAATGGGATTGCAGGATCACATGGGAGGTCTAGTTTGAGTTCTTTGAGGATTCTCCATAATTCCTTCCAAAAAGGTTGTATTAGTATACAGTCTCACCATTAATGTAAAAGTGTTCCCTTCTCTCCACATTCATGCCACCAACTGCAGATTTGAGACTTTGTTATGTGGACATTCTCACTGGGGTTAGGTGATATCTCAAGTTTGTGGTTCATCTAACATTATACTTATAATATTTTATAAAATTATTGAGGTTCAGAAGGCATTTGCTTTGCCTGACAGACTACTTCTTGAGATATAAAAATTGATAATCAATATTTTTACTTTAAATTTCACAAAGTAGCTGTCTTTTCAAATGGATATTAAATTAGCTTTTAAGTATCCTGCAGCATAGTTCCAGAATAGCATTTTTAGTTTAGTTTATAATTTCAAGTTTTCTCATTTATGGTTTTGTTTTATATGAGAAGAATATTTTATCTTTTTTGTTTTTTGCTGTTTTTGGCCAGGGCTGGGTTTGAACCCGCCACCTTCGGCATAAGGGCCGGCTCCCTACTCCTTTGAGCCACAGGTGCTGCCCAAGGAGAATATTTTAAAAATTAACCTTTTCTTAGTGTGATGATTGACTGATTTAAGGCTGATGATAATCACAAGAAAAAAGTTGGAGGACATGTTACCTCAATTTTATAGAATGATGATATCAAATAGGTAAAGAAAATCATAAAAAGAAAAATTCTGTGTTAAGCAGATACAATTTGCTGTATTAAGCAGATACAATTTACTATCTTAAAAACTGTCCTGTGACCAAGTATAAGAGCTGTTTTGTATTTTGAGGCTGTCTGTTTCATAACAGAGCATCCCTCCTGTCTCAGGCCATAAGGTTGGCATGGTGTCCCACTTAGTAACATGACCTGCAAAGACCTAAACCAACATGAAGAAGGAAAGATCTGAAAGAATGATGGAAAGAAAATAAACCATGTCACCCTGTCGTAGTGGTATTTCACCTCTGAAATTTTTGGTTTCTAACTATATGCATGATGTAAAATGGCAGCCTCAGATGACTGATGATAGAGATATCTCCCCATGAATCCCCTTGGTTGAAAACTGATCCTAAAATAATGGTATCACTTTTTTAAAATAACATTTGGAAAATTGCATTAAATAAAATTTCTTGCACTAAGTAAAATTACATGGACATATAACTTTATAGGAAACTTTGAACTCTTTGAAGGAAAAGTTTAAAAATTATTACCTGGTTTCTATTACAGTCTTTGAGGTGTTACATGCATCTTTTCTCAAAATAGGATCTGCCACAAAGAATGCAGTTAGCTGAAGCCCCTACACCCTCAAGATGTGCTTCAGGTTTCCTGCCCAGGCCACATACTTTCTGGACAGACTCCAGTGAAGGACTGATCCTGGTGGGGATTCAAGGCAACACTATTTCTGGTCAGTTTGGGTCTCCTCTTTATGCTCTGGAACTTTATGGTAGACTGACTGAGATTTTCTCAGAGCCACACTTTTCAACCTGAGGATCTTCCTGCCCAATTCTGCTTTCTTCCCCATTTTTTACAAAAGTGAGCCATCATCACAGTCAGAAGGTTTTTCCTGCCTACTTCTGCTTCCTCTCTCTTTTTTTCTCATTTATTAATAACTCCCTTGCATTTCTACTTCCCATTTGGCATGTTTCCTAAAGATCCCAAATTGTCAAATCCTCATTTTAGAGTTATTATTAACCTTTATGAAAGAGAACAATTGTAACTTTTTACCCCGTTTTTTCGTAGAGAGGACAGAAAGAGAGTGGGAGAGAGTGATTATGTATATGGACACAGTATAAATTTCTCCATAACTAGCTCATCTAATTTCTAGATTATTGGGGTATTTTTTATCAAATCTTTTTTTGAAAGATTTTCCAAAATCCCAATAATCTAGAAATCAGTCCAAAGCATGATTAGTGCAACAGACGTAGTTTCATTGCTTATGAAGATAAATGTGAAAAAATTAGCTGACAATCAAAAATTAAATGACTGGGCAGAGACACTAGATATGGTGACTACTTAGTCAAGGAAATTAACATTATTGATGTGTAAAATTCCAGTTTGTTGTATGACATAAAGAAAGCCAAGCTATTTTTATCTTTTTTTATTAATTTAGATTTATATTTTACTGGCTCAGATGAGAAAATTCTCCACTTGATGCTTTGAAAGTTAACCAGTTTCTTATGGGTTATTTGCTTAATAGTACCACCAGTGAAAATCTATTTTGCAATAAGTAAAAATATTTATCATACTAAAGATATCAAGAATTCATCATAAAAAAAGTACAATTATGTCCAAGAAAAAAGATTGTAACCTACCTTTAGACTAAGAGATATTTGAGGTCAGGGGCTATGCCACTTTTACCTTTATGTTCAAGTTTTGAGAACATCAAGTAAGTAAGTATAAAATGTTTCCCAAATTGAACTGAAATAAAATTTTCAGTTATTTTGCGCTAGTAAACCCAGACACAAAACAACTTTATTGCACTAAGTTTCACTGACATTGATGGCTAATATTTGCCATGAGAATTGGAGGGGAATGTTTAAAGCTGAATTTAAATGCATATTATTTAAAGGATCTTCCATTTTTTTTCAATTCTTCAGGACCTTAAATGAGAATTTTTAATCTATGTGTAACGAAAATAGAAGAAAGCATTTTGGTCTGGTTTGGAGTGCAGATGTTTAGGATTACATCTAATTGCTCCCCTGCTGCTGCTATTTTTATCAGCCTGCTGAAAGGACTTTTGTAAATGCTGGAAGAAAGTCTTACTTAAAGGGGTTAAGCTTCTAAACTGCTGTGATCTACAGTCGGTTAGAAGTGACAAATTGTAAGCAAAAGATAATCTCTTTCACTTACAGAAATGCCAGCCCAAATATCATCTGTAGAAAGACTTCAGCAACTTTAATATATTCATGTTAGGGAAACAGAAATAAAAATAGGCATTTGCGAATCTTCTGAGTCTTGTTGCTGCATCGATTTTAACTATGCTGATTAGCAGTTCTTTTCAGTCCTAGTCTGAGGGTTTACATGCAGGGTGTATGGAGATTCATGGGAAGCCTACGAAGCCTACTATGCTAACACACAGTCTCCCAATGTCCTGCGTCGTCCACACAATGGAAACCATAGCCTGGGAAGTAAGGCCTTTGCATAAATTAGGAAAGTTTTAATCTTCAGATAATAGGATAAAAAGAAACATACAAAATAAGAAAAGTTTTAAATTACATGCAAAATGTAGAAGGATACCTTTTTTCAAAAAAACAAAATACCATCTCGATAATGTCAGAGCTGTGCATATTTTTGTTTATCTGCTTCATTCCTCATGGGCACAAAATAGCAACTTCCCCTCCAACTGGGACATCACCATGTTACATTCCAAATGAAAAGTAAAGGAGGAAAATAGAAAAGGGGTGTTTCTCTTGGGGAATAAAATCCCTTTCAGATTTCCTAAATAGGCCCTATGTTTATTTAGCTAAAGTCATATAATATAGCCATCTTCAGGTACAAGGGAAGCAGGGACATGAGGAGATGGCAAAGAAGATGAGAGAGGCAAAGTACCTTGGATGAAACATGTTTCTTTCTGTGGCACTGAGAGCAGTGTTTTTTTTAAAGATATGTTGGACTGTTAGCAAGAAAAACAGGGGGAAAGTGAGAGGGTAGGCTTGCAATAATGTTTACAAACTCTCAATATCCTATGACTATCCTCATTTGGAGACTAATCCAAAGAATTTTTCCACCAGTTTAGATATATACTAGTGTTATGCTTAATCAGAAGAAAGATCAACAAAACAAAATTAAAACCAGTAAAATTAACATAAATATTCTTAAAATTTATCCGTAATCTTATCACTGAAAATTAATCTCTGTTGAGATTTATACACTACTGTTAACGTGTTCATATTGTGTACAATTATATTTTAAAGTACATATTGTTTTGCATTCTGCTATTTTTGTTTGTCATAAATCCTTTCACCTCTGTACATTAATAATTTTCATTAAATAGTTTCATGCTTTTTCATCTATTGTGGAGCCTAAGTATATATAACAATTTTTGTGCTGCTGGAAGTCAATATGCATAGAGAAGCATTTAACTGAAAATGAGCTATAGCATGATCTGAACTGGCCTCACATTTCAGTTATACCTCTTTGAAAGTTGGCACGCAAGCTTTGCAAATTAATTTTCCTGAACTAAAGTTTTCACACCCTAATAATTATGAAAGAATACAATTCTGGTATATGGCTTATTGTGTGTCTTACTGCAGTCCAATATGGTAGTTACTAGCCACACGTGGTTACTTAAATTTAAGTTAGGATTAATTAAACTTTAATAAAATAAAGATTCAATTTTTCAGTTGCACACTGCTTTTCATATACTCAGTAGGCACGTGTGGACAGTGGCTACCATATTCTACATTAGGTAAAAAAATTTATTTCATCAGAGAATATTTACTGAGGAACACTAACTAGAATATCATCAAAGCTTAATCATCATCAAAGTTGTGCCCTGGCCTTTCGCTTTTCCTAAATGTCCTTGGGAAAGTATCCCTAGGAGTGTGGTGTCTGAATCAAATAATATGACTGTCTCTGGTCAAGTTCATAACATTTAAAATGATAATACATGTTTATATTAAAGTAGAATTGAATGCCTCCCAAAATGCCTTCACAAGTATTTATCCCCTCTGCCTTTTTCTAATTTTAATTACTGAATTACTAGTTTAGAATAGTGATGTCATATAATACACACACAATAATCACAGTTGTTGAGTGATTGGATGATCGAATGAGTAACACTAGAACCCAATAAAGTATTTCAGAAATTATCCTTTCCATTTTACAAATGGAAAAAAAAATCACTTGGTTATCAAAAAAATTTCAAACCAGAGCCCAGTTGTTCATGCCTAATTTTTATTGCATATTGTCATTAACAAATATTCCAAAGGAGAAATTATGCAGAAAAAAGTATTATTTTTATGGATCAATGGAGAAATACACATCTGTATTCTATGATACATTTTACTAAAATTAGTGCTTAGAATAATACATATGACATAAACATACATAAAACCTATATAAACATATATATATTATCTGATATGTATATGAACATGAAATGCATATTTAATCTTAAGTCTAACATAATATTCAATTGTATTCATATTATATTATTATCAGGAATCCTGGAACTATAAATACTATACAAAACAGACTCATGCCTTTTATTGAAGGTCTCGAGGAAAATTTGTAAATGAAAAACAATCACATATGGAAATCAAAAGAAATGTTATTGTTTGAGTTTTTGCTCATAACTGTAATGTAGAACATTCTGGAAAAGTGACATAGATAATCTCAAGCTGGCAAGGATATCTCCCTCCTTCTCTTTTTCCAAATGTAACCATAAACCAGCTTTCAGAGCAGCTGTTCTCAACCTGTGGGTCACGAGCCCTTTGTAACAATGAAAATACATCCTGCAAATCAGATATTTACATTATGATTCATAACAGTAGCAAAATTACAGTTATCAAGTAGCAACAGAAAAAATTTTATGGTTGTGGGTCACCACAACCTGAGAAACTGTATTAAAGGGTCGTGGCTTTAGGAAGGTTGAGAATCACTGTTTTAGAGGAAGATTGATTATGGAGCCACAGTATACTGAGACACTGAAACATCTCAAGATGTTTTACTGATGGCACAGTCTAAGCTGTTTTACTGACGTCAACAGCATAAGAAAAAAAAAAAGAAACAAAATGCAGCTCCAGAGTAATCTGAAATGTCCCTGAGACATCAAGGGGACCAGAGGAAAGAGAGAGAACACCCAAGAAAGGATAACAACATCCATGTTTATGGGCATGACCTTTTAATGCACAATTGTCTTGCCCACTAATCTAGTGGTCTAATTAAAGCTCTGAAATGTAACTTCATAAAATAGACTGTTTCTTTATTTGGGAAGAAGGACAGTTGGGGTGGTGTGGAGGAGTGGAGTTTCCCTTCTCTGTTTGGGCCCACCAGGGAGCCAGCTGGCTCTTCTTGTCTCTTAACTAGACTTTGTACTGAATTCTATTACGCCATGTGCCTACTTTGCTAAACACCAGTGTTTACCTAAATTATCTTTGAAAAGTGTTTTCACTGATCAGAAACACAAAGTTTTACAATGTCAGTTTGATATGAACTTGAACTAAATTTAAGTTCATATCAGTCTTGAGGCAGATGCATATTTATGGAGTGACAGAAGCTTTGTGACATACAAGAAGCTCAGAGAAAGAAAAACATCATCCTTCTTCAGTAAAATTGTGGAGGTGTTGGGTGACTCTGAACCTTTTGTGTCTGATATCATTGCAAGGGAATTGTCTATTTTGTAGTTCCTCAACTATATCTGTATGCAACAAAACAACGCCCCCTAGTCTTAAAGGAATCTCTATAAACTAAGCGTAATCATTTTATTCTACATTTGCAAGATTTTTACTTTTAATCCATTTTTTGTTGCTGTATGGGCTAATTTCAACACACAAAAGGAGCTAACTTTTCTGTATTATTGCATTAACATTTATCTAAATATTTAATACTTTTAAATCAGGCAAAACAGGATCAATTTGGGCTTGGTTACTTTACTTTCAAAATTATAGAAATGAGGAGTCTAGATATTGATTAAAAATGGTGAACATCTACTAAAATCTTCTGAAAACTAAAGAGTCTGTTGTGGATGATAATCACAATAACCAATGTAGTAAAATTTGGTTTTTTCATTGATGTGATTTTGTATACTAGCCTAGAAATATATCCAGGCTTTTAATTGAAAACAGACAGAGTTGGACTACCATTTTTTTGTTGTTGTTGTTGTTGCAGTTTTGGCCGGGGCTGGGTTTGAACCCGCCACCCTTGGTATATGGGGCCAGCACCCTACCCACTGAGCCACAGGTGCTGCCCATGGACTACCATTGTTATTATAAACTACCATGGTCTAAGTCTATAGTTTTTGAAAAGATAGGATAAGGTATCATATTTCTGTTTGGTAATATCAAATACTGAGAAAAATTTCTGGTTGAAATTACTGTGTTAAATACAAAATAATGCAGTTTTATGAAGTAATATTAAGGATCATGAAAGTTTCAAAAGGCAGAGAGGTGTGTGCACATATGTATGTGGTGTGCATGTATGTACATGTGTATGCATGTGTAGTGTATTTGTATATATTATCATAAGTCATGGAGATGGAGGAATATAACACTACTGTTGACTGGATACTTACTGTCTTCTAGGCACTTTTCTAGATACTTTATACTCATTCTTTCATTTTCTGCATACTTCATTATAGTTAAGGAAGTGTTGATCCATCCAAATACAGCAATATTTTGTCACTAAAATTGTTCTGATTGGTCTACTTTTGGGTATTAAAAACAATTCCACTTTTTCTTTTGGCAAAGCCTTTATTTTTTTAATTTAGTATAAATGAGTATAAATGCTGTTTAACTATAAACAAATCTTATAGTCCCAGAGAGACAAATTAGCATACATAGTAAACATCTTTATTTAGAAAAATAGAAAGCTATTTTTGTTTGTAGTTTTCTAGGTAAAATTGTGTCTGTGTGTGTACTTCCACCAAAAAAAAATCACAAATAATATTTATAGCATATTTATACTTTACATAATTCAAATATAGTATGTACAGGAGATAGCAGCAAAGCTACAAATAGGTCAGTCCAGATTTACTAAAAGTAGATACAAGACATTTTCTCTCCTTTCCCTGAAGGTAATTTGTTAATTGTGTTCTGCCTCCTCTGTCCTTGCTAGAGTGAATCTCTATCAGTATTTGCAATCAGTCAACTCAATACTCTATTTACTTTATCGAAGGATGATGTCTTTTTATTTTGTATAGGCCAATTAATCTAGTAAGCTAGATACTATGGAAGCTGCATGGAAATCCGAAGAATTTCTCTGAGTATCTCAGGTCAGCTGGTCATAGCTATCACAGACTAGATTACGAAGGAAGCCAACTCTATGAATGAGATTGGTATGTAGGAACTTGATTAGGGAATACAGCTGGTAGGGTAGGGAAGGAAACAGGATTTGACAGAGGGAGAAGTTGGGTTGCCTTGTAGCTTCAACGGAGGCTTCAACTGACGCCCTAGGAAGCTCTGGAGCTAGGATGACCCTTCAATGTTGTGCTGCTGTAGAAGGAGGAAAAGTGCCTGTAGAGTCCTGTGCCAGTTATTGTATACAGACACTCTAATAAAGAGGTGTGCGGCTTTCCACAGGTAAGCAGCTTTCCCCATCGGGGCTGTCAGCTAGGGCTTTCTGCTACCAGCACTCTGAGCAGCTGAGAGAGTAAGTCCTTTATGGGAATGCCTTTGATACATTGCAACCAAAAACGACTCGATAATATATCCCTTCCCGAGAAAATAATTCTTGAGCTAATAACACAAGAGAAGACAAAATGGTTAGAATTTATTTATCCTAATGACAAACGGCTAGATTTCACAAGATTAAGGTTCAGCGAAAGAAGTTATTCACTACAGTATACATGTCATAACTTCATTCTCCTAGGATTATAACAACACTCACAAATAAGGCTAAATTAATGTGTGGGCATTAGAAGTCACAATAATATTTGCAGCCAATTTCTTTTTTAATTTGGTATGCCTTTGTCATTAATTTGTGAATTTTTGATATCTTTTATATTTATAAAGGTCTTTACACACAAAAATCTATATTGATTTTGTGTGTGCATTTATTTATTTAAGAAGCATAATAATAAAAGTAATTTAATTCCAAACTAAGTCTCTATAAGAATTATTTTTATTTAAGAAGAAGGATACAGTAGTTTTTCAAGCTTTTGAAATTCTGTTTGGTAGAAATTCAGGTGGATGGAAGCCAATCTTTGGTCAGATAGGTTTAGACAGGTAGAAAAAATGGAAGTTGTATTATCTGGAGTGAAAGCCAAAGTGTGGAATCAGTACTTAGTCACCCAGGACAAACCCTGGCAAAATTAACACTGAATACCAGAAACTAAAGACACAGAGCCATCATAGGAAATTTGGGATGATTTTCATAGAAGAAAGATACTTATGGCTGCCATACAGTGAGCGCTTTCATGGTCAGACATTTAAAAACATTTACAATGTTGTCTACAATTTCTGTTCCAAATAAAGTTTCTGCTCTTCATATTATGTAATTGTTATAGAATGGACGTGAGATATCAAGACCCAAAGTCAATTAATATAGTGCCAATTAGGAAGTCTTTATTAAGGAAAAGACCAAACGGCCAGCTATTCCTCCAATATGGAGAGCAACCCAGACGACCAGTAGAGTTCAGCTTGTATAATGTGGGCTGATGCAATCTTGGGTGAGTTTGCAGGAGTAGAAAATTGCAGAGGCAGGGATTATTAATGCTTACAGGGTATACAAAAAAATAATCATCCACTCACCTCGGTTTTGGTCATTCCTTCTAACAATATCTTTCTAGCCTCCATATCTGATTGGGCCTCTCAGTATGGTGGGCGTCGCGTCGGGTAAATTGGGGAAGTACAGACTAGTTTCTGCAGCTCAGACTTCTCAGCACCACTACCTCTGCTTCCCCCCCTTTTTTCTTCTGTCTCCTTTAACATTTCATTAGACAGTAAACAGTTAATTATGATTTCTTACACACTTATACTATACTTAATGTCTAATGCTTTCTACTGTATATCATTTATTAATCTTTTTGTTATCTACTTTACCTACTCCGAAACTATTGTTAAGCCTTAGTAACTTCCCTAAACTACTGTTAAACAGTCTCTCTCCCACCTCCCACTATTGATTGTGTCTTGCTGATTTAGCAAGAATCTAAGGGTGAAGCGAAAGGAAGGCAACAAAGAGAGGGTGAGAGTGACAGGATTTTTATCCCATCTCATAATAAGAAACTAGAAGTGATTTTAAGAAAGAATATATATGACAACTATAAATGTATTGTGTCACCACAGCTGTGACACAAACCATAAAGAGCAGACCACCTGAAATCAGAGATGTTCTAACTGAGCAGCCGTTCCATTCCGAGGACCTTGTGCTCGAGCATTACACACACGTTGTTTTCCTTGTTTCTCATTTCGATCAGCAAGGGAATTTACTTGGAAGTTAAAACTTTGATTTCTTAACTATTATCACCCACCTGAAGTCACCATTTCTGTTTATTACATCATAATCGTCTCTACTTGCCACCACTTGTACATTCCCAAAGAGGAAATTATGATTTCAAGTGAGGACGAAGCAACAGGAACAGATGTGCTAGTAAAAGAGAGACATCCGATTAGCCTGGAAATGTGCTCCATAATGAAGTACAGGGGAAAGAGATCAGAAGGTGTTGCCATATATCAAACTAGAGTCTGTTGTAGCAGTAGGATTACATCTGTATGGGAAAAGTTGCTGAAGTTTCCATGTACCATTCATAGTACTTTATATCTGACATTCATGTACTAGGGAAACCGCAAAATTAGCACACACACAAAAAATCCCTCTGCATTATTTTTGGCAAATGTTTTACTTCAGCTTTTGCAACAACTTCCTCTGTCTTCGTTTGGCATGGTCCTCCTTCCAAAGATGGCACTTCTGTACGGCTCTGACTCCCTCCTTCCCAAGACCTCTGTTGTATTTCAACACCTGCTTATTCAGAGGTCCTCATGAAATATCTATATAGTTTATCTCGAGGCAAGTAAGGCTGACAGAATTGGAGATTGTGTAATGATTCAAACTGTTTTTAAAAATGGATGTTTGTGGTTGCCGGGATTGGGAAGCTTGTGTTTCACACCAATTCACTTATAAAAGCAGATCTGGTTCACTTAATATGTGCCAGACAATGTATGATAGATGAGCAGCACAGAGATAAAAGACCTGATGTTACATAAATTCCATGGGCCCTGATAGAGTAAGGGAGGCAGGTGAGGTAAGAGACATCACTAGACAGCGTGCTCAGTGCTAGCATGGAGATATTCACTGTGTCTGGGGGAAACTACTTCTAAATACAAACTAAGACACCAGGTTGGGCTGACTGCGAAACACAAAAAATAAGCTACACAGTGTTTGCAAAGATACAGAGGTAATGTTTTAAACAGGGACATAACCGATTAGCAATTACGTACTTAGGCTGTCAGCTGTGGAGAAGTCAGATGAAGAGAGCAAGGTGGGCAAAAGAGAACCAAACGAGGTTTCTAGTAAAAATTTAAGTAAATACCATGTTTTTCCTATCTCTCAGAAAACTCTTAAACTAAACTTCCTGCTGATGTCCTCAGAGATCCACAGGAGCCCAGTGAGGACCAATTTGTTTTCTTCTACATGAGCTGCCATTTTATTTTCCTTTGAATATCCTGCATTTGGAATACCCTGTGCTATTTCTTTGCCAGTGGAAACATTGCCATTTCTTTCTTTCTTCTTCTTTTTTTTTTTTTTAGACAGAGCCTCAAGCTGTCGCCGTGGGTGAAGTGCTGTGGCACTACAGTTCATAGCAGCCTCCAACTCCTGGACTCAACCAATTCTCCTGCCTCTGCCTCCCAAATAGCTGGGACTACAGGTGTTCGCCACAATGCCTGGATATTGCTTGTTGCAGCCATCATTGTTGCTTGGCGGGCCCAGGCTGGGTTCAAACCCACCAGCTCAGGTGTATGTGGCTGGCGGCTTAGCTACTTAAGCCACAGGCGCTGAGCCAACATTGCCATTTCTTTCCATTTCCTTCTGCTCATCTGTTCCTATTCTACTGACCCAGTGAGTTAAATTTGATTAACTTTGATAATTCAAATACAGCTTATTGTTACAAAATCTCTTGAGTGATATAAACTAACACCACAGTCAGTCTACCCAGGGAAAAGGATTATATAAGGTGTGTATACCGGGGGCAGGAACCTCGAGGACCATCTTAGAGTTCTGCCTACTACATGAACTACATGGGCTATCCAGCAATGCCTATCACACCGTCTTTCATACAATAGCTACTCCTTAAATATTTATCAATTGAAGATAAGCATTACATAATTACATGGCTTCAAAATGTATATAAATTCTATATAACAAATTTATACAAACAATATTTAATGATTTTATATACAGTATTTTTAAATGTAGTAGTGTTGTCTCTCCTTTCTGGAAAAAAGGTCCTTCAGTTATTTGTAGGTCTCCCTCCCTTTAATGTTTGTTAATAATAATTACTAATATTACTTGACTTTTGTGACATTGTCTCTACCTTCTAGCAAATGTGGGATTTATCACTGGTCTAAGTAGTTTTGTGTTCTATAGGTGAGACAGAAAAGGTTTGCTTGGGTTTGTGGGCAGATTCAGATCAATTTCTTTTAGAATCTACAGCTTATCTGTTATAAAACAAACCTCATGTTTGTTCTAAGTAGAAGAAAATATTCTAATTTCTTTTAATATTTCTCTTGGGGAAGAGATTAAAGACCTTAGGGATTTCTAGCTGCAACAGGCAAACCTGCAAAATCTGGCTTGCCTTACTTACAAACATGAAATAAAAGTCATAACGTTTTTATTATTATACTGTTTTTCATAAGATATCCACAGTTGGTAGTATCAGAGTACTTCAAATACTATGCAGGAAATTTTTATAATCGTATTCCATAACAAACATGTGTAACAAAAACATAAACAGAAGATTTAAAAAATTTATATTTTAGGAAAATCCATAAAAATAAAGATAAGGAAAGAATAAAATTTACTCTGCACTACTTGGTACATCTATAGAAATGTGAATATAAGTGAAAATTCATTGTTTCTCTAGCACGAGTTTCCCACAATTCAAAATATAGTGCAGAGTTTCATATGTCCATCAAATCAGAGTAATGCTGCCAAAAAGGGACAGAGATAAGACATGAATGTGACGTGGTACTTGTGAACTATCTGAAAAGGGACTCCAAAAAGAAAAAAATGATAATAGCTTTTACCTATCCACTAAGTAAATCAAACCTATTATATTCCTTCTGCTAATGAAATTAGCACATACAGTGTGTTCATAAAGTCTGTGTTCAGTGTAATATGTTAAACTATTTTAAATTGCACACGAACCTTATGTCTACCCTGTATATGGTAGAAAGGAATGTGTTATGTATTTTTAATTTGGATTCTGTTAAATTTATTAGTGTAGAGGCCATGGCATCTTGACTTAAAAGAATTTATGCAATCTGGGGTAGAATTGTTGTCTTTGTTGTTTCACTGGGGAAAACAACTCAGTACCAAGATTATTTTGGAGGATAAATAGTGTTGTATTTAACATGGGTAGGGTTCCATTAGCAGTGGTCTAGACAAGGAAACATAGAAGACGCTCATGGAATGAGAAATGTTGGAAGTTGCTACAGGATAAAAAATATACCAGAGGCTTGAGCAAGATGAATAAATTGGGATTCAACTCGGAAAGAATAAATTGCATTACAGTTGGAAATTAGACAGAATCAGGTATTCAAGTCTTGGAGAAGTAGTGCTTCTGATACTTCTTCCTCTTCTTATTCACACAGTTCTCTTTTATTCCTATAAGACTTCTATTATATATATAATATTTTGCTTTTTAATTGATTTGTACAAAGGACTATTAAACCTAATACACCCTAATTAGATAGTATTTAGAACTGAAAGTACTGCTTACTTAACGTTGTATGGTACATAGACTAATTGCTTCTTGATAATACTGTTTTTAGCAATATTATAATAACATTTAAGAGTCCTAGCGTATGAAGATGATTCCTCCACATACACACACACACACACACACACACATTCCCAAACATGCTTTTAATCTGAAAGCTGAAAAAGACATGAGTTTTTGTTTGTCATTATTTTCTAAATTTTAAATAAAATTAAAATACTTGTAATTTTTTTCTATTATACAAAAAGTTACCAAACAGTATTTATTATAAATGCCGATAAATGAGAAGAAACAGAGAAGGCAATCTTCTGGTGATATCTTTGCCTTTTCCTGTGCAACATCATGTCTGATGGGTAAGAGTCATGGGAAGAATGATATATAGTGAAATACTTATGTTACTGGATTTGCATAGTGTCACATGATTCAGTAATGAACTACGGATCTGCATGTGGAAAGTATACAGAAAGATAAAATAAATAAGTATAAAAGAGAGAAGGAATCATTTTCTCTCTTGAGAGCAAAGCCAAGATATGAAAGCTAAACTTAAGGAAGAATTTACTCTGAAAATAAGAATTGATCTGACCACATGATAATTTTTCAAGGGAAGAAACTGCAAATTACTTCAATAGTTTGATTCCTATTGGGTTTTTAAGCCAGAAGAGATAACATACAGCAAAGTATATTGATATGAATAACGATAACTTGGCAGAAAAAGTAGCAAATCTCTCATTTTCATTATATTTCATTAGTTTTTAAAAAGCATTTGATAACTTAAAAGGTCTTGACATTTATAAACACATTTTTCTCAGTGTTCTTAGCCAAAAAAGAAAAAAGAGCGAGAGAAAGAAAGGAAAAAGAAAACAACAAAAGTCTTTAAATAAAAGACCACATCTGAAAGTAATTTCAAGCATTTTCTAAGCAAGTGGAATATTTAGAAATGTCTTATGGTGCAAATTAACACAACATCCTAAGCAAAACTCATGTGGTAGTGAAAATCCTTGGTTTCAGGATCATAGCAACATAGGCTAGACCCCAAACTTGGGTCTACCCTAAAGTTCAATGGGTTCTTGGTTTACCACAGGAAAAAAATTTAAGAGCAGGCCAAAACAATAAAACAAAAATAAGTTTATTGAAGTAACAAAGAAACAGAAAGAAGGCTTTGCTCCATGGGCAAGGCAGCGGCTGTTTCTCAGAGCGATAGAGAGTAGCCCTTTATGATTTTCTGGGTCTTATTTTATACCTCTTATTTGATTTTATGATAAGTAGAGGGAAAATTATTCATAATTTTTCTGGGCAAGGGGTAGGAACTTCCTAGAACTGAGGATCCCTCCCTGTTTTAAACTGTTTAAGGTAACTTCTGGGAGTTGCCATGACATCTGTAAACTGGTGGTATGGGTGGAAGTTTCTCTAGTATGCTAGTGCTTCATAAGCATTATAAGAGCGGTGGGTGTGTACCCTGACATCACTGTTTATGGCCATTTTGATTCTAGTTGGTTTGGGCTAGCTTTTCCACCACCTCCTGTTTTAACAGAGACCTTGGCTCTGGTTTTATAACCTCTTATCAAGCAGGACATGTCAGTTCCCTATTTCAATAGATCTGAGAGATGCAGGCCCTTAAAAATTCAATACCCAAATTATATTCTGAGAGAATTTTAATCCCCTATCCTTGCGTGTATGTCATGCTGTAGCCAAACAACAGCAGTGGCAGTAGCAAATCTCCTTTTCTCTCTTTCCTTGTTGACAACCTGCATTTTTTCTGGCACTGGTTACTTTTGCTCAGGTAAGTTACACCAACTTCTACACAGCTAGCCATACCCTACTCACTTCCTCAGGTATTTTCTGAAACCCTGTTGATTGCTCCCTTAGGTAAGTTCACACAGATATTTAGTCCAATGTCTCTTATTCAACACCTTCAATTTTGTGTTTTAATTTTTTGTTTGCTTAATTTAGTTCACCCTGGGAAAAATGAAATTATTGAAGGTAGTCCCATAAGTTTACATACCCATGTGTATATTTTCAATCAATAGGGCACTAAGGCTATAGTTAGTATGTATGAAAAATTGTAGAATATTCAGTCTAGGACAGTAAAATAAGTGAATGTATTTACCTCATAGATCAAATTCAGCTTGCTGCCTGCATTTGTGAGTAAAGTTTTATTAGAACACAACCACAAATATTCGTGTATTGTTATGGTTGATTTCATGCAGGTATAGCAGATTTGCAAGAGAGACTATAGCTCTCAAGGCTAAAACATTTGCTATCTGACCATTTAAAGAAAAATGTGGCTTAGCCCGGTCTAGAATATCATTATCGTGAGGGTACTGTTAATATCTCAGTCATATTTGAATAACCCACTGTTAACACCTTAGAGAAAATTCTCAAATTTTAGAGATTAAAATGTTATATTTCCTTTCAAATGTGTTCTTCTTTATTAACACTTTTGATTACAGTTGTCAGCAAACATTCAATTGTTTGCGTTAAAATTTTGTCAATCTTACTGCTTTCTCCCTCTTTGCTGAACAATAATGAAGTCTTACTAATTCTTATGTTTATTTCATTAAATTTCTGGCCTGTTCCTTCTCTAATCTCACTATTCCTTTTTCTTCCAGAAGTGACACTTACCAGGATGTGTATCTTTTCCATACATAATTTCACATTACAGACATACATTTTTTTGTATATTTAATAATCTTTAATAAAGAGTACTATTTTATTTATTTATTTATTTATTTATTTATTTATTTTGTATGTTCAAAGATATTATATCTAGAGTTGATCATTGTTAATTGTTTATCGTAGAATCTGGAGGCAGCCTGGCTATCCATCAACAGGGAGTGGGTGAAGTCACGCTCCAGAAGGTTGGACAGTCATTTGCCAATACTGAATTGGGGGTGGGTACAGTGGCTCATGCCTATAATCTTAGACCTCTGAGAGGCCAAGGCAGAAGGAGATTGAGGCAGGAGGATCGTTTGAACCCAGGAGTTTGAAGTTGCTGTGAGCTAGGCTGATATCATGGCATCCTACCCAGAGGGACAGAACGAGACTCTGTGTCAATAAAACAAACAAACAAATGGAAATACTGATTTGGATTCTTACCTATTGATCAGGAAGGAGGATGCCCATACCATAGGAGAGCACAGTGAGGCGTATTCGTGTAGTAAAAGTGCATTTGGGGCAGGAAACACGAATCCTTTTAAAAAGAGGTCAGAAATCCTCTGCCGGCATGCATCTGTCTGTGCTTGGGTCTGCAAGTGTGCAGAAAGCTGTGGAAGGAGGTTCATGGGGCTGTACACACTGGGAGTGGAGTGGGGAAAGGAGGAGATGGGTGGGGGAGCGTGGGGGAAGTGGAAATGTGAGCAGAATCAAAAAGAGGCGTGGCAAGATGCTGGTAGGAAGTCTAGACTGATCAGAGTCTGCCATGATGAGCAAACTGACCTGACCGTGTGCACAGAAATGCAAGGGGCTGATGAGATGTGGCAGGGCTGGGCATTTATATCTTGACTTATGTGGTTATTCCAACATAGTTTTGGTGATAAGAATAATACACAAGTAAACAAGTAAACTTATAAGTAATAGAAAAGGGCCCTTTGGTGGAAACCCTCAAGACCTGCACAGAAGGCAGAGTTGGCCTTGATGGGTTTTCCAATATGGAGCTAAGTGGTGCAACTAGAAACATTGTGCAGCCCCCAGATGCCAGGAGGCTGATTCGCTCTGTAGGGTTTGAGGACTCTGCTCCTCTTCACCAGGGTGGGGGCAGCAGGTGGAGGAGGCTGCAGCAGCAGAGATGCTCTGGATTGTCTGCCTCAGCCCAGGCAGGCTGGACGGCTGGAGGGAAAGGCCCCAGGGAGGAGGAGCTGCAGCAGGGCGGGGGTGACAGCAGTTTCAGCCTCTGTGAGTGTACGTGGTTGTCCAAGGGCCAATAGGTTCTCAATGAGAGAGTACTATTTTTAATATTCTGAGAATTTACATATATAGTATCATCTTGAACTTATACTTCATATAGTCAATTTTTTTTCACTCAACATTGTATTTTTGTGGTTTATCCATGTTAATGTATTTCCCAGTTCAGTCATTTGGTGACTCATCAGATGACTATTTATCTCCCTGTGATGGACATCCAATCTTATTCCCAATATTCTGATTACAAATGATGCTTAAATATCTTGGGCACATAAATACAAGTTTCTTTAAATCCTATAACTAGAAATAAAAATCCTAGGCATAGGATATTACATTAGTATCCTGTTGCTGCTGTGACAAATTACCACAAACACAAATTTATTGTCTTAGAGGTCTGTAGGTCAGGCTCTGAAACGGGTGTCACCAGGCTAACATCAAGGTTTCTTCAGGGAAATCCTTATTTCAGAGGCTCCAGGAAAGCATCTGTCCACTTGCTTTCTCCTGCGTTCCTTGGCTCCTGCTGTCTTTTCCAACTTCAAATTCAGCAGTGTATGATCTTCAAATCTCTCTGAGTCTGACTCTTTAAATCTGTCTTCTCATTCCTTGTCTGATACCAAATTTCTCACACACCTCTCAAAAGAACCACTGTATTACATCCTCACACTCAGATAATTTGGCTCAAGATCTTCAACTTAGTCATGTTAAAAAGTCCCTTTTCAGCCACACCTATAATCCTGGCACTCTGGGTGGACTGCCTGAGCTCAGGAGTTTGAGACCAGCCTGAGCAAGAGTGACACCCATTTCTATTAAAAATAGAAAAATATTCCAGGTGTAATGGTGGGCATCTATAGTCCTAGCTACTTGGGAGGCTGAGGTAAGAGGGATTATTCAAGCCTGAATTTGAGGTTGCTGGGAACTATGACACCAATACACTCTACTTAGGGCAATGGATTGAGACTCTGTCTCCAAAAAAAAAAATAAAAAGTCCCTTTCAGCATGCAAAGTAGCACATAATATTGTCCCAGAAGGTAAGTTGTAGAAATCTTTGAGGGAACACATTCAGCTTTCCACAAGCATAAACATCATGCAGGTTAGATACTATCAATTTCTTCTCCAGTACAGTTATAGCTGTTTATCAGTAACTGCTGCCGCCAGTGATTCCCTGTCTTTGTCTATCCCTGGCACTATCAGCTTCTCTGGAAGGCATAAAACCTGAGCTCATTGCAATCGTATGCAGGTTTAAACTTTAAGAAAAGTATCCAGAATAATTTAAGGAATTCTTTTATGTCCCTTACCTGCTTATTACCATTTATTTCAACCTGCTGGAGACTAAATTGGAAATGTCTGCCCCTTTATCTCTAAATATTTCAGTATGTATCTCTAAAGGATAAGAATGTTCTTTTATTTAATCACAACACAATTATGTAAATAAGGAAATTTAATATTGATTTAATATCATCATAAAATTTCCTAGTCCTGTTCAAATTCCATCAATTGCTCCAATAATAACCTTTATAGCTACTTTCCCTTGGTTCAGGATCCAGTTCAGGATTACAATATTGTATGTATTTGTCATCTCCTGTTAAATTTTTCATTTGGAAATTTTCCTCTGAAATTTTGCAAGGATATAAGGCAGTTTTTTCTCAGAATGCCCTTCAATTTGGTTTATCTGTTGTTTCTCTGTGACTTTAATCAGATTGTATACATTTCAGCAGAAATGTTGTTGTGCCCTTCTCAGAGCATCTTATCAGGAGGCCCATGATATTAACATGTCCCACACTTACTGATTATATCTTTGGTTACTTGATTAGGGTGGTTTCTGCTAGATTTCTCCACCACCATATCTCCACCATTCAGAGATATCACAGGTTGGAATGCAGATGCAAAAATAAAATGAATATCATGATAAAATGAATAACTTGAAATTTTGGTTTCCCAGTACATATAAAAATTATACTTATACTATAGTCTATTAAGAATGCAATAGCATTATGCCTAAAAATAATTTAAAAATACTTTATTTCTAAAAAAGTGCTAATAATTATCTTAGCCTTATAAAGTCTTGTCTTGATGTTGTTGGTTGCTGACTGATCAGGATGGCGGTTGCTGACAGTTGGGATGGCTGTGGTAATTTCATTAAAATAAGAAAACAATGAAGTTTACTGCATAAACTGACTCTTCCTTTAATGTAAGATTTTTCTGTAGTATGAAGGATTGTTTGATGGCATTTATCCACAGCAGAATTTCTTTCTTAATTAGAATTAGTCCTCTCAGATGCTGCTTCTGCTTTGTCAACTAAGCTTATGTAATATTCTGGACACTTTATTGTCATTTCTAAAATATTCATAGGATCTTCATCAAACTTATTAATATTTTGTATTTGAGAAAACCACTTTCTTTGCTTATCTATGAGCATATCCTCATTTGTTCAAGTCTTATTATGAAATTGCAGCAATTTAGTCACACTTTCAGGCTCTACTTCTAATTAAAGTTTTCTTGTTATTTCCACTATTGAAACAGAAGTGACTTCCTGATCTGAAATCTTGAACCCCTCAAAGTTATCCAGGATGTTGGAATTTCTTCCAAACTCTTGTTAATGTTGATACTGTGACCTCCTCTATGAAGCAAAAATGTTTTTAATGACACCTAGAAGGGTGAATTCTTTTCTAAATGTGATTGCCAGATCCATGACAGAAATCACCATTGTGAAAGCTGTATTCTTACAAAATATATTTCTAAAATAAGAAAGCTTGAATGTAAAAATAATTAGCTCCAGAATAGATGTTGTGTAAACAGACATGAAAACATACGTTTCTCATTAAGATGAATCATTTCTAGCTCTTTATTTAAAATCCCAGACATGTCTTTTTCTTTTTATCTGAACACTTAGCAGCCATTGTAGGTTTATTAATTGGCCTAATTTCACCATTGTTGTGTTTCAGGAAATAGGTTTTCCTGAAGAGATGGAGAGAAGGGTGCACGGTTTCTTGATAGGGTGGTCAGAATACAGACATTTATGGATTAAGTTTACAATCTTTCATGGGTTTATTTTAGGTACCCTAAAACAATTAACATCATTCACATGAAAGCACAATAATCACAGATCACCATAACAAGAGTAATAATAATTTAAAAGTTTGAAATATTGTGAGAATTACCAAAATGTGACACAGCAACATGAAGTGAGCTCAGGCTGTGGGAAAAATGGCGCCTAGAGACTTTTTATCATAGAAGTCCCACAAAACTTCAATGTGTAAATAACAAAGTATCTTCCAAGTGTAATAAAATGAAGCACAACACAATGATGTATATCTGTATTATTTTTTCTTTTGTAATTAATCAGTAATTTGTAAGGAGACATTCTGAGACTATATATATCTTTCTCCTTGTCCAGCTTTCACTACTTTCAACATCCACAGATAAGTTTAACTTCATCAAAAACTCTGTACTGACTAGTTCATATTATTTATTTTTATGTTCCACTGTCTTAGCTTTGGCAAGTTAGAAGCCTCAAGCTAGCACAGTGTATTTCTAGCATATCTACAGCATTTATTCCATGCTCTATTATTTTGAAATACAAGAAAATGTTCCAGGCTCATCTTGTACCTGTGTTGGTCGATTTTCTGTCTATTTCATCTTCTGGTGCTTATCCTAAAAGATATGATTAAATAGGCTCAGCTCCTGTAGCACAGTGGTTATGGTGCCAGCCACATACACCTGGGTGGCAGGTTCAAATCTGGCCTGGGTCAGCTAAACAACAATGACAACTACCACAAAAAATAGCTAGGTGTTGTGGTGGGCACCTGAAGTCCCAGCTACGTGAGAGGCTGAGGCAAGAGAATCACCTAAGCCCAAGAGTTTGAGGTTGCTGTGACCCATGGCACTCTACCAAGGGTGACATAGTGAGACTATCGAAAAAAAAAAAAAAAAAAAAAAGGAAAGGATATGATGAAATAACATTAGTGTGTGGCTTGATAGGTAGATCAGGGAGAAGTGATTTGAATACTAAATATGGTGATGTAATAAAATAAAATAAAATAGAGAAGAGAATGGGAGTGATGGTGAAAAGAGATACCAGTGAGAAAATAATAAAATCAAGATTGTGCTAGTTAGGACCTCTGTTCATTTTGAAAAACAATTTTTTCTCAGTGACGTTGCCTAGGCAGAAGAGTTTAGAAACATATTTTTAACAAGCAAGTGAAAATAGTTGTAGGGAGAATCTATTTCCTTGCTTCCTCAAGTTTGTAGAAGTCACTCACATATTCCTTGGCTTGAAGACTGATTCCTTGATCTTCAAATCCAGCAATAAACAGAAGAGTCCTCACACTGCCATTCTTCTGCTCCTCCATTTAAGGACCTGAATAATCCCAGTATTTTCCCCTATAGCAAATTTGATTCAATCTGCTACCGTAGATTGTTTGCAAATTTGATGCAATCTGCTACCACTGTTTGCAAAGATGAGGACATGAATATCTTTGGAGGACTATTACTTTATGTACTACAGTAGACGATATTGATAATTTTCCTGTCCAGATGTGAATTATATTTTCATGGAGTAGGCAGAAATATGTCATAAATATTCAAGAATAGATAAATACTTCAATGGAAAAGGATTAGTGGAGAGAAATAAATGAAAATTGAGGGTGACTATGAAAGGTGACTATATTATTTGCATTTTACAAAGGAGAGATTAAGACCAAGAAGGATTAGGCACATTTCCCCATGTCAATTTGACAGCCACATTTCTCGTTCTCCAAATCTCATGTGTCTTTCTATAATGCATTTCTTTTTCACCATCTCTCCAGTTCTTAGGGAAGATAGTAAAAAGTTTACCCATATTACTCACAATTGCATCTCTAGCACCTTGCACCTGGTGAAATGCCAGAAATATAACAAAAGCTCCAATAATTGTTTGTTGTTCGTGTTGTCATTTGATCAAGTCATTATCATCTCATAGTTTTTTGTTTAAGTACAGGATTCAGAGAATGAGAGAATTTTAAGCTGGGCATCATGTCTCATGCCTATAATCCTAGCGCTTTGGGAGGGAGAGGTGAGTGAATTGCTAGAGCTCAGGCATTGGAGACCAACCTGAGCAAGAGTGAGACTCCATCTTTACTTGAGAAAAAAATAGGAAAACTAGTCAGGCATTGTAGTGGGTACCTGTAGTTCTAGCTACTCAGGAGATTGAGGCAAGAGAATCATTTGAACCCAAGAGTTTGAGGTTGCTGTGAGCTGTGACTCCATGACACTCAACCCAAGGATAACAGAGTGAGACTCTGTCTCAAAAAAAAAAAAAAAAAAGAACAAGAGAATATTTCTTGAGATATATGCACAAGTATCCTTTAATGAATTTATTTATTTCTATTATCTTTTAACATTGCCCACATTTCCCTATAGATTTCTTCAGTGATCTCTGCATATGAGCCAGGGCCATGGATAAAATATCAGCAAGTAGTAGATGTAGTAGACCTCTAGGTAAATAAACAAGAAAAAGTTATTCAAAATTGTAACCAAATGCTTCATTTAGTTCTCAGGGTCATTTTAAGTAACATTTAAATATTATTTTCTTAAATTAGAAATAGTACTCAAGAACCAGTTTGCTTAGTTTTCTTTGCTATAAATTACTTTCTTCACTTTCTTGCTCTTGCTATTTGAATCATTATACCGCTTTAAAGCAAAATCCAGTGATTCATTATCACCTAAAAGAACTCTGTCATATTGAATGTGATTCATAGTCTGGTCACAATCTGTCATTCCAGCTTTATTCAGTCGTATATCTTCATGTATCTATTGTGGACTAAATTGTATTGCATCATAAATGTTTTTAGTTTATAAGGAAGTTCCTTGAAATGACATTTTTCTAAGAGTGTGAGTTCCATAAAAGCAGGAACTGTGACATTTATTTTTGTAGCATTGATGTTTAGCACAAAGTTAGGCACAAAATAGGAATTGAACAATTAAACTATGACTGATGGGCTGAATGAATGCATGAATGAATAAATGATTGGTGCCTTATTCGAAAAGTTTGATTACTTAATATTTCTGCTTTTTATTCTTTATATTTATAATTGCATTTATCGCCATAAAAATTATGGAAAACTTGCTTAATTTTCAGTGCTAAATTAACACAGGCATTTTTTTATTTTTTAGTATCAAGGTATAGGCTTGGCTATGTCTCATAGTGAATGACTTCAAGGAAACTTTGGGCTATATACACTAATCTCCTGCTCAGCCATTTCCTTTTGCTTTGGTACATTTGGACTTTAATAGAAACTTCCTAATGTGCAGGTAAAGTCAGCAAGAAATGACATATGGGTCATTACTCATTGGTATCAATTGAGCAAAGCAGCAAAATGTAAATCACTGAGAAATGGGGATGGTTCATACTATTTTTTACTTTGAAGTTAAGTCTGAGGACTTTATGTGGTTGTGAGATCAGAGGGTCCACTTTAGAAATTTGAGAAAATTTCTTCCTTATAAGGATCAATCTGATATTGGCAACTCTGAGCTCTGCTAAATGGAAGTGAAGACTGAATTTTTCCTTATGCTTTCTTGACCATCTAACTCTAAGTTTTATGTAATACAGTATGTGATTTGAGCTTGTCACCTGACTTGCTTAATTTATAAAATAAAAATGATACAATTTCTACCTATTTGACATGATTATTTTTGAGTATTAAATGACATATACAAAATGACTTAAATACTAGAACTTATGTGATACTGATTCACACTTACAGCAGCTTTCTGTGTATTCCAACCAACACTCAATTTCAGGGTCTGCACCTGAGGGTTCTTTTTGCTGGAACTATGGCAAAACCCATTGCCTATATGTTGATGTGTATGTGTGTGTGGGTGTATACACATGGAACAGGTGGAGTGCTGATGGATTAATATACCTAGGATCAATTTTCCACCACTTGTTCTCTATGAATTTATATATAAACATTCATAATTTCCTTATGTTTCAGATTGGATAATTATAGTGTATGCTTATTGTGAAGTTTGCTATAAAAGTTTCTGTTTGGTATCAACTTTTAGGATTCTGAAGCAGGATGTCAGTTGGCTTAGTAACTTGTTTTTGTTGGCTGGCTGCCTTCTCTTTGTTTTATCACATATCTACTTATATTATCTGAACTTCTTACCAATTCGAACTTGATTTCAGGATCTCCACTAAATAGAGGACAAATAAGAGAGTTTATATCACACATGAATTTTATGGCTATCCTGTATATCATGGAGTAACATACGAGTGGGGAATGACATTATTGTAATTATTTTATTTTTATTATTAAATTTTAAATTAACAAATTTTGAAGAATTTAATTCTATCAAATTAACAATTTGATAACTACTAGTATCTTTGATAAATAAAAAACTTAAATCTAAAGGACTTTCATGTTTGGGGCTTCTCAGGGCATATAAGGAAAGGGGTATTTGAAAGAATTTATAGATAGGCAGAGCCCAAGGCTAGAAAATTTGGTTCTAAATGGTGGAAAAATGCAAGTTCGCTTCACCCCTACATATACACAGAAAACCAAAAGGAGACATACAGCACCAAGATTATCAGCAACAATATACTAGAATTCAAACATGAGAGTTAGTTCTTAAGACCACAGAGAAGTGAAAAACTCCAAGCAGACAGAAATCTGTCCACATTTCCACTCATAGGAAGCAATGTGAATTCTTGAAGGGAGAAATATCCCTGAACACAGCCAGAGAGAAAGGGGAGAGGCATGACCATCATCCCTATCCCTAGAAACTGTTTTATAACTTGGAAAAAGGAAATGCCAAATTGAAGTGTGTGTTTGGCACCAGTACACTGTGGAGGTACATTCCATGGATGGAATATTACACAGCCTTAAAGAAAGATAGAGACTTTACCTGTTTCACGTTTACATGGATGGAAATGGAACATATTCTTCTTAGCAAAGTATCTCAAGAATGGAAGAAAGTATCTCATATGAAAGCTATAACCCAACTATAGCACAACATTAGGGGGAAACGGTTATGGAAGGGGGGAGGGGGTAGGTTGGGGTGGAGGGAGGGTAATTGGTGGGGCCACATCTATGGTGCATCTTAGAAGGTTACAGGCAAACCTTACTATATGCAGAATACAAATGTCTTCATACAATAACTAAGAAAATGCCATGAAGGCTATGTTATCAGTTTGATGAAAATAGTTCAGATTGTGTATGAAACCAGCACATTGTACCCCTTAATTGCACTAATGTACACAGATATGATTCAATAATAAATAAATAAATAAATGTGTGTGTGTATATATATATATATACCAGTAAAACATGTGATGTGCAATGAATGAAAGTGCTATAGAGAAAATAAACCAGGAATTGGGCAGGTGGGGGAGGGTGGCAGGCCATGTCCAGTCATAAAAAAATAAAAAATAAAAACACAGGTCCTCTGGGCATAACATCCTAGTCGGCCTGCCAGAATATACCTTTGTAACCTCCTCCCCTATTCCAGATTATTTTGGATTATTTGCTAGAACCAAAGCAAATCTGAGCACAAGGCACCATTCAGTGACAAAAAGGAAGAAGACATAGAAGAAAAAAAAATAAATTCGACAGATGTATTAAGAAGAATCACTAAGCAAACATGTCTAGTGAAAACTCAAACTGTCTAGACAGGGAAAACCAGAATGTATAGCTAAATCTTTAGTGAAATGACATAAGTGTATGTCCACAAGAAACAGTTACAGAGAATCAAGACATCCTAATGGACAAAGAAAAAAACTGATGACTGATTCAAAGATGGTGAAACTTGAGCTCTATGACCATGAATTCAAAATAGTAGTTTTAAGAAAACTTAATAGTCTTCAAGATAATATAGAAAAGCAATTCAGAAATTTATCAGAGAAATTTAATGAAGAGAATGAAATAATAAAAAATTCAAACACAAAACTTTGATCTGAGAATACATTTATTAAACTGAACAATTCATTGGAAACACTCAGCAGCAGAGTATATCAAGTAGAGGAAAGAATAAGTGAATTCAATGACTAGCTATTTGAAATTACACAATGGTGAAAAAAGTAAGAAAGAATATAAAGGAACAAAGTTTATCTACAAAATATAGAAAATTACCTCAAAAGAAAACATTTAAGAATTATTGATGTTAAAGACAGAATTGACCAAAATATAATGCAGAAAGTTTATTAAAAAATATGATAGTAAAAGTCTTTCCAAAACTTGAGAAAAACAAATATTGAGAAAGATTACCCCAGGTCACATAATATTCAAACTCACAAAGGTCAAGGGGGAAAAAAAGGATCATAAAAGAAGCAAACGAAATGAAGCAAATAAAATATAAAGGAATACCAATCGGTCTGGCAACACATTTCAGCAGAAACCACACTGACCATGAGAGAATGGAACAACATTTTCAAAGTACTTAAAAAAAACCCCTGTCATCCAAAAATATGTTATCCAGTAAAGCAACCCATCAACTATGAAGGAGAAAGAAAGTCTTTCCCCAACAAACAAAAGCTAAACACCAGACACATCATATAAAAAAAACACTAAAAGCAGGTTTTTAATCTGCTAGGGGAAAAAAAAGAAACCCACTAATGTGCAAAAAGAAAGCATTTGAAGATATAGAACCCAATGGTATGTTAATTTCAAGGACAACCACAGATTATTCCAGTATTATAATATGGAGTGCAATTTGCTCATAACTGTAGTATTAAGACTAAAAGACAAATCAATCACAAATAATAATAGGTACAGCAACCTGCTAAGAGATAGGAAATATAAAAATATGTAAATTGAAAAAATCAAAAGTCAAAATGTGGGGAGAGGATGAAGTTAAAAGTACAGAAGTTTTTTTTTTAATCTTTTTCTTTCTTTTTTTCTTTTCTCTTTTTTTTTCTTGTGGTTTTTGGCTGGGGCTGGGTTTGAACCCCCCACCTCCAGCATATGGGGCTGACACCCTACTCTTTTGAGCCACAGGCGTCACCCTTATCTTTTTCTTTTTATTGTTTGTTTTTATACCTTTTCTATAAGCTATGATAAAATTTGATCTATTTATTTTTTATATCTAGAACATGTTTTTGTAATATTCTTGATAACCACAATGCAAAAATATGTAATGGATACGCTAAAAATAAAAGCAACAGATTAAAAGTACTTCCAGAGAAAATCATGTAAATACAAAGGATGACAGTAAGAAAGGAAGACATTACAAAACAATCAGAAAACAAGAACAGAACAGAGTAAAAAAATAGAGTGAGGGATAGGGGAGGGGGCTTGGTAATCTCTCATTTAATGGGCACAATGTAGTGGTATATGGCACACCTCTTGGATGAAGGGCTCAACTACAACTTGGAATTAACTAACAAATGCAAACAATGTAACCTAATTGCATATACCCTTACATTAACCTGAAATTTTAAAAAAAGAATTTAAAAAGCAGAGTGAACAGATAAATAAACAAGACCCAACTGCATGCTTTTTACAAGGCACCTCATCTTAAAGATACATACAGTGAAAGTAAAGGAATGGAAAAAAATATGCCATGCAACAAAAGAAGCAAGAGAGCTATACTTATATCAGACAAAATACACTACATGTTAAAGAGGGTAAAAATAGACAAAGAAGGAAGGTCACTATACAATAATAAAGAGGTCAATATCCCAGAAGAATGTAACAATTATAAATATCTATGCACCCAAGACTAGTGTATCCAAACATATAAAGCAAACATGAATAAAGAGGAGATGGACTGCAATACAAGAATAGTAGAAGGATTTAGCACCCCACTCTCAGTAACAGACAGATCACTTAGAAAACCAAGAAAGAAACATCAGAGTTAAACAAAAAATTAGACCAAACAGCTCTGATATTTGTAAGTAATTTAATCTAACTGCTTCAGAATACACACTATTTTCATCAGCACATGGAACATTCATGAGAATAGACAATATCTTAGGTCACAAAATACATCTGAAAAAATTAGAGAAAATAGAAATCACATCCAGTATCTTTTCTCACTATAGTACGATAAAATTAGAAATCAATGACAAGCAGAACCTTTGAAATTATACGAGCACTTGGAAATTCAGCAATATGCTCCTGAATAACCAGTAAGAGAAGGAAGAAATTAAGAAGAAAATTTAAAAATTACTTAAAACAAATAAAAATGAAAATATAATATACCAAATCTATGAGATACAGAAAAAGCATTACTAAGAGGTCATTTACAATAATAAATGCCTACATCAAAGAGTAAAAAGGGTTCAAACAAACTAAAAATGCACCTTAAGGATCTGGAAAAGCCAATAACAATTCTTTCTTTCTTAAGAATGAAATTAAGCATATCAGAGCAGACGTAAGTGAAATTGAGACTAAATAAACCATGTAGATGATAAGCAACACCAAAGGATGGTCTTGTGCAATGATAAAATAAGCAAACCTTTAGCTATACCAAGAATAAAGCAGGCTGGGTTTGGTGACTGACGCCTATAATCTTAGCACTCTGGAGGGTAAAGGGGAAGTTTTGAGCTCAGGAGTTTGAGACCACCTTAAGCAAGAGTTAAGTCCCTTTCCCTAATAAAATTAGAAGAAACTGTCTGGTCATTGTGGTGGCTTAAGGTTGCTGTGAGCTGATAATGACATAGCACTTTACCAAGGGAACAGAGTGAGACTCTATCTAGAGAAGAGAGGAGAGGAAAAGAGAGGAGAGGAGAAGAGTAGAGAAGAGAAGAGATCTAATAATTTTTTTATCATAAAATCATAGCTGTGTATATTAATGTAATCATGGGGTACATTGTGCAGTTTTATATACAATCTGAAATATTTTCATCAAATTGGTTAACATAACCTTCATGGTACCCTATTAGTTATTGTGTTAAGACATTTATAATTCTATACTTAGTAAATTTCAAAGTACCCTTGTAAGACACACCTTAGGTATGGCCCCACCAATTACCCTCCCTCGACCCATCCTCCCCACCTTCCCTTCCCTCCCTCTCCCCTTTCCCTATATTCTTGGTCTATAATTGGGTTATAGCTATGTGAAAGCTATGAATTGGTTTCATAGTAGGGCCGAGTACATTGGATACTTTTTCTTCCATTCTTGAGATACTTTGCTAAGAACCTGGCTGACGACCAGTATAAGACTAAAACGGGACCCACATCTTTCACCATTAACTAAGATAGACTCTCACTGGATTAAAGATTTAAATTTAAGGCATGAAACTATAAAAATACTAGAAGAAAGTGCAAAAAAAAATACTTTAAGAAATTGGCCTGGGCAAATATTTTATGAGGAGGACCCCCCTGGGTAAAATTGAAGCAACACCAAAAATACACTGCTGGGATTTGATCAAACTAAAAATCGTCTGCACAGCCAAGAACACAGTAAGTAAAGCAAGCAGACAGCCCTCACAATGGGAGAAGATATTTGCAGGTTATGCCTCCGACAAAGGTTTAATAACCAGAATCCACAGAGAACTCAAACGTATTAGCAAGAAAAGAACAAGTGATCCCATCTCAGGATGGGTAAGGGACTTGAAGGGAAATTTCTCTGAAGAAGACAGGTGCACGGCCTACAGATGTATGAAAAAAATGCTCATCATCCTTAATCATCAGAGAAATGCAAATCAAAACCACTTTGAGATATCATCTAACTTCAGTAAGATTAGCCACGTCCCCAAATCCCAAAACCAGAGATGTTGGCGTGGATGTGGAGAGAAGGGAACTCTTCTACACCTGGTGGGAATGCAAACTAATATGTTCCTTTTGGAAAGATGTTTGGAGAACACTTAGGGATCTAAATATAGACCTGCCATTCGATCCTACAATTCCTCTGCCAGGTACATATCCAGAAGACCAAAAATCACATTATGACAAAAATCGTGGTCTATGTACACCATGGAATATTATGCAGTCTTAAAGAAAGATGGGGATCTAAGAATTTTGAAAAATATAAGGCCATTCCCTCCCCCCTGATCCATGGAAAAATTGTTTTCCATAAAACCAGTCCCTGATGCTAAAAAGGTTGGGGGCCACTGCTGTAAATGTCAACATCTTACATAATTACAATTCAATGATCAGAAAATCAGGAAATTAACCTTAGTATACCAGTAATACTGAAGTCTACAAACCAACTTTTGCAACTGACCAACAAATGTCCTTAGATCCGAGATCCAGTGCAGAATCAGAGGAGGCATTTTATTGTCATGGTGTCTCACTTCCCCTTCATCTGGAAGAGTTCTTCTGTTGATCACTGTCTTTCATATCTTGACATTTTTGAAGCATCTTGGAGACTCAATCTGTATAATGTTTCTTAGCCTGGCTGTGATTTTTGATTTGCATTTCTCTGACGATTAATCTGATATTTTCTTACACTTACTCATTTTTGTAATATCACAAGGGGGAAGGGAATGGTTTCAGGATAGTTTAAGTGCATATTTATTGTGCACTTTATTTCTATTATTATTACATCATAATATATGAGGAAATAACTATACCAAGTCACCATAGTGCAGAATCAGCAGGAGCCCTGAGCTTATTTTCCTGACACTGGACCATCCCATACCTTATTTTCAGCCACTCCCCAGTGCTATCGTCACCACCTCAGCTCCCCCTCAAATCATCAGGCCTTAGATTCTCATAAGAAGCAGACAACCTAGATCCCTCACATGCATGGTTTCCAGTAAAATTCGTGCTCCTGTGAGACTCTCATGTCATCTCTGATCTGACAGGAAGTGACGTCAGTGATAGAGAGCAGCTGTAAATATCGTAAAGTTTCCCTTTCTTGCTCACCACTCACCTCCCGCCATGTGGCTCAGTTCCTAACAGGTCATGAACCAGTACAAGTTGGAGACTGCAAATTTACAGAATCTGGGGAAAGGATATAAGGATATATATAATATATAATATAGTATTATCATTTGTACTAACTTTGCCACTCTTTTGCAGTCTAAAATTATTTCAAAATTATAGTCTAAAAATAATTTTTAAAAATTTCTAAAATATTTCAGACTCCTCAAAGAGATCTATACATTCATCAGAAATAATTCAACCCCAAATCTTAAACTGAGACCAAAATTTAGAAATTGCACTATGTTTAACAGAACTGTTTCATGAAAGAGTTGTTATGTTGTTGTGTACTTCTTTGAAATATACAATGTTTTATAGGAAATCAAGTTGGCAAAGGACTCCCCAATCAGTGTTTCTTTCTACCTTTACCACTTGGGTATACAGATGATCTCCAGCTTCCCAAAAATATATGTTCTGTAGGTTTATTCTTACATTGATAGGTATGTAAATTGGAATAGATCTATTTATTACCTGTAGATAATTGATCTATTACCTACAGATTATTACCTGTAGATATCTCATTTGTTAGTGCAAGTCAAATATCAGTTAGGTGTTTGTAACTTGGGAACTGCCTGTATATCATCAGAGATCTTTATGACCCCATTTCTTTCTCTGAGAAAAAATAGAGATAATTATCATCTGAACCCTAAGGCCTTGCAAATTATCATGAACAAAGACAATCAAAACAGTTGCAATGAAAATCTTATAAAGCAACCCTTGGTATCCTTTGTATACTAAGGTTCAATTTTCCATTCCTAATGTGTTAAAAAAAGATCTAGTATTTTTCTTTAAAGATTAATTATTTTGAAATATGATTACATTTTTAATACATTTTATTTTATCAAGACTGGATTTCTTTTAAGTCCAAAGCTTTCTCCATTCTCAAGTGGCTGCTTTTTAATTATGTCCTTTCTTGATCTAAGCTCTTTTTTACTATTTGTTTAAATGTTATTGTTTGCACTTGAATTGATCATTCCTGTTCAATTTCGGGGTTAGCATTTTCTGAAAACTAGAGTGAATTTTTCCTCCTGTTTCCTTGAGGATATTTATCAGAAACATCGTGTTGCACTTGATGGAGATTCTCCTGCTGAAAGAGTTCACAAAAAAAGAACAAATTAATTTTTGGTAACAATCACCAGCACCATCCAAGGTACTCTCCTATTGCAAAAGTAAAGCCTTTTCTATTTTCTTTCTCTTTATTCTTAACTTCCTGATTCACTCCATGTAGAAAATAAACTATAGTTTTGTTTGTTTTTAATACTATGATTTTGTCCTGGTCTTAATCAAAACAGGGACTGTCGCTGCAGAATTCCAACCTGGCTACAACTGCTCAGTGAAGAGCCTCACAACCACAGCTCCAAAAGAAAACATGAAGAATCCAGGGGAGCCGATCTGCCCTCCCAGCAATGTGACAGAGTCTCAGCCCAGTTAATTTCTTTTCTCCTCATCTTAATTTATATGTAGACATATGTATGCATGTATATGTATGTGCTTATATATCATATGCATATTTGAGTTTGCTTTGTTTTGTTGTACTTCCTCAATAAAGGGTGTGTTATGAATCCACATGGAATAGAGAAGTTATTTGTGGACTTACTGTACACTGACTTTTTGTTGCTATTACTCTTGTTTGGCACCTAGGAGACTTCCTTTATAGTGCATGGAGACTATAGATACAAAATGCAGCTTTATTATGACACCATTCTGTATCCAATACAATATCAAGAGCAGCGGAGCTGACCTGAAATGACCAATTTACCAAGCTCAGTTTGTCGGAATGATTTGGCATGTTGAAAATTATCTATTCAACTCAGAAAGAGTATTCCCTCACAAATATGTATGTGTGTGTGTATCCTTATGCATTTTTAACTATGTACCAAGTGATATTCTCTCTAAATAGCCACAGGAAAGTCAAATGACCCATATTTATAAAGAGTTTTGTATAGAAACAAGCAGCTATAAATTCAGAACATGAAGTCTATCCTTTTTCTACGCACACGGAGCTCTGTTCCTGTTTTATCTCCAGAGCTCCCTAGAAGTTCTAATAATTGCAATATTAATCATAAGAAAATGTCACTATTCCATTTATAGTAACCAGTGCCAACCAAGAGTACCACTTGTTACCTGGAAATGTACTTATGATTACAATGTTTCATATTTTTCTCCAAATAACTTATATCATCCTCAAAATACAGTAGAGACCGCTCCTAAATATATATTTCTAAAAAAAGTCCATATATCTGTATAGAGCTTGTCATGTAGTGACCTTAGGTGGGGTAAGAGAAATGGGGAAGAAGAATTACAAGAAGAGAAGGAAGAAGATGAACACAGAGATTCTAAACATTCATCCAGTTGAGCCATCAATGGCTTCTTAAGTTACTCTTGGGCAGCAATTGTATTTGATTTTTTGAATGGGAAAATAGGAGAATTTTCTTCTGTACTTACAAATGTTCTGAGAGTACAGGTCATCTGTATAATGGTTTCCATTAAGATTCTTTCAATCTTCCTTGAACTTCAATAATCATTCTTCAGACTGTTAAATAAAGGCTACCTAAATAAGGGAGAAAAAAAAAAAGATTCTTTCAATCTTTCTTTCTGCTTGATTTTCACACAAGTGTGCTAACATTGCCATAGAAAGCTCCACTAAATTAAAATATTGTTAGAACTGAATGTTACAGGTGTTACATTATAATTCATGATAAAAGGTTATTCATTAGTTCAAGGTTCTGTTAGCACAATCTTTCTGCCTCCATGACTAAGAAGTAACAACATTTTTTTGGTTCCATGATAATGGCCTAATTGCTCATTTTCCTAATGCTACCCCTGAAATAAATGTAAAAAACATGGTGATGATGTTGTTTCTTTCCTAAAGAGAAGGAAGACAGAATAGTGAACTTCAAAGAGCTGCAAGCACAGAGTTAGAAAAACTGTGTTTGAGATCTATCTTTTCTGCTTGTCTGTATCATTATAAAACTAATTTCCCATTTCTGAACTAGTTTTTTCATTGTAAGAGGTAAGTAATACTAATTGAAACTGTTCTTCTGGGATAATGTGAGCCACAAATGTGGTGATGTGATCACACATGTGTTCATTTTAAAGTGCAGGGTGTTATTACAATTATCCTTGGCAATTATTCAAGTATTTGCCTGTGAATAATTGATATGTGACTAGTTTGACCCATGTTCCCCCAAAGCACGAAATACTCTGAGGTTTTCCATGGTTCTTCAGATATTTTCATGCCATTCATGATGCTAATATCATTCTCTGAATAATAAAAAAATTATAATGTTATTCAAATTTGTTTGAAAGAAGGAGGATACTGTATTCCATAGGAAGTGGCATATGCAAATCTAAGGCTGAAGAATTCACTCTCAGAAAGAAGTTTTTCTATTTTTTTTTTTTGCAGTTTTTGGCCAGAGCTGGGCTTAAACCTGCCACATCTGGCATATGGGGCCAGCACACTACTCCTTTGAGCCACAGGCGCCACCCCTCAGAAAGAAGATTTAATAGGTATTCATAAACAGCAACGAGGTCTCAGGCAGCCATGAGATAGTAGATCACCATAAATGCCCTGCAAAAAGTATCCTTTATTTAGTAAGCTCCTCAGCATAGGAATGTCTAATCTAAGGCACATGGGCCACAAGCACATTATTTGAGGACTGTTTTGCTTATATGTAGTGTTGGATATTGTGAAAAGTATGCATGGAACTTTTTTGCTCATCAACTTTCATTAGTGATTTTATATTTAATGTGTGGCCCAAGACAACTCTTATCCTTCTAATGTGCGGAAGAAAAGAAAAAGGTTGGACAACCCTGTGGGTAACGGCATATAAAGCTGGTTCTTTTTTTTTTTTTTTTTTTTGAGGCAAAGTCTCATTATGTAACCCTTGGTAGAATGCCATGGCGTCACAGCTCACAGCAACCTCCAACTCTTGGGCTTAAGCAATTCTCTTGCCTCAGCCTCCCAAAGTAGCTGGGACTACAGGTGCCTGCCACACCACCTGGCTATTTTTTGGTCGTAGTTGTCATTGTTGTTCGGTAGGCTGGGCCCAGGCTCGAACCTGCCATCCTTGGGGTATATGGCTGGTGCCCTAGTGCTGAGCTACAGGTGCTGTCATAAAGCTAGTTCTTTATCAGACATTCTCGCCAAAGCTTATGACCACTGAGGAGTTAGATCAGCACCTTTATGTGGGGTTATCTATGGTATAGGCATTGTTAAAAGACCTTGCTGCAGAACTTCTTGGTATACAGGAGTCAAACATTGGCCATTATGGCAGTGTGGCTTCAAGATGTCATCACTTTTGCCATACAATCGTTGGGCTGTTTTCCTACACTACAGGCCATAAAACCAGCCCTTACAGTCTTCCTTACTTTTCCTATGTTAGTACCTGGGCCCAGGGAAAGGCCATTCACATTGTATAGCTTTAGTGCATAGGAGCCATTAAAGACAGATGCCACAGCAACAGCAAAGGCAAACACAAGATAGTAAGCCCCCTGTGAGTATTATACTTAGCCCCATAGCAGCTTATCCCTAAACCATGTATAAAGCCAATTATTCAAAGTGGTGGTTCGGTCTGAGAGGTCTGGGTCTTCATAACAGTCATTAATTAGCAATGTCATCTGATTCATCAGGAACACAAACATAAGGCTCGGTCTCTGTGATTGCACGAGCCCGTAGGCGAGGCTAAAGTCATGTGACTTTGGCAAGGACAGCCTTTCTCCTGAGAGTGATTTGACAGATCTCCATGCTTCTATTGCTCATAGCTTTCTTTGTATAACTTGCTAGAACATTCACATGCCAAATAACATCTTCAATGCTCAGTTGAGGAAGAACAATGAAAGCAAATGAACATGCCAACAGAAACCAGATCGGGCCTCGCAGGGCTCCAAATGCGTGAGATCCACACTCACTCTCTGGCCTGGTGCCCATGTGTAACCAGTGAAAACTTTCCTAACTATTCAGAGAGCAACCAACAGCATAAGTTTGTTCTACATATCCAGACATTTCCAGGAAGTTCCACTTTGGGCCTATATGTATATAACATGTACACATATATAACTATATAATATATGTATATGGTACATATATATATATAAACATATATTATATATTTATAGATATATATATATATCCTGCTTTATATATATATACATATATGTTATTTATAACTATATAACGTATCACTGCATAACTATATAACATACATATATATATTACTGCAGTATCCATTTTTGTGTTGGGCTAATCAGTACTTTATATTATAGTGTGTGAACATTTGTCTCTTGTTATCCATCCCACACCCTTTGTGCACTTTGGCCAGATATATTTAGAATGATTTTTTGTTCTCCACCTAGAGGGGCAGGAAACCTGATTAAGTTAAGCTGGATAAAAGATGGAATTAACCAAACAAATCACATATTTGGGCTATACCATTGTGGTATCAGGCAGATTGATTAAGCTAAACTGGATAAAAGATGGAATTAACCAAATAAAACTATCACATATTTGGGCTACACCATTGTGGTATCAGGTTGTTTTGTCCTTTAACAGGAGTGTAGCCATTTGGAAAGTGAATTAGTTTCATTGACAGACAAATTCTTTCCATGACCTTTTTTTAAGAAAAGGTAATATTAATAGGCCATTAGGTTATTTTATCTCAAATACCATCATGTAATTCAATACTGTCATGTAATTTTGGAAAGAATTAATATATTCCTGATATTCTATTCAATCTCATCCTTGAAAGAGAGATTCCCTCCACAATAGGCCAGAAATGTGGCAGAGGGGCAAAGGCTGCATACCCAGCTTTTCAGCATAGTCTTAGGCCCACTGTTGAACAGGTTTGCTTTATAGGCCATTGCTGCTAATAGCAGCAACAGAAAATAACATTTATGAGGAAAAAGAAAGAAACTTACTGGGTTCTCGAAAAGGAAGATATATTCTATTTATTGGAATCACCCTCATTGATTCATTTAGAGCAGTTAGAGTTGTCAACCAAATCTGGGGACAAAGCAGTTGTATCCCACATGTAAACAGCAGTAAGCAGGGGGCATGGTTGTCTGAAGCAGTCATATGGGCCAGTGCCTCCACCCATCTTTTGCTGAGTTTAAAGAAATAAGGGCTATAATAACCCATTCATCTATTTGTATGAAGTAGATTTTTCCAGTAAAGGTTGAATTTGTGCTTTCAACAGACCATTTTTTTTTCTTTCAATTAACCCAACTGCTTGAAATTACGTGGAAGATGGAAGTGCCATGCTATATTGTATTCCATAGCCCAGTTCTACACATCATACCCAACAAAATGAGTCCCTTGTCACTGTCAATGCTCCAGGGATATCCATCCATAGTGATGAGAACCTCTAAACCTATAATATTACTGGCTTGATCAGCTTGTCTATAAGGAAAACCTTATAACAGTGTCTACACAGGTTAACACATACATATTTCTCTCCTTGCCATATAAGAGAGGTCCTATATAATTGACTTACCAATCTGTTACAGAGTGGAAAGCCCTATGACTGTGTCCTGCTTGATAAAGTCTCCCTGTAGATACAATCCAGAAAATGGTAAACAATTTGTGGCAACTGTTAGGAAGTTACTATATATCTTTTTTTTTTTTTTTTTTAATCATAGCTGTGTACATTAATGCAATCATGGGGTACAATGTGCTGGTTTCATACACAATCTGAAATAGTTTCATCAAACTGGTTAACATAGACTTCATGGCATTTTCTTATTGTGTTAAGACATTTATATTCTACATTTAGAATATAAGATGCACCATAGGTGTGATCCCACCATTTACCCTCCTGCCACTCATCTCCCTCCTCCCCTCCGCTCCCTTGCCCCTTTCCCCATATTCTTGTACTGTAATTGGAATATAGCCTTCATATGAAAGCTATAGATTAGTTTCATAGTAGGGCTGAGTACATTGGATATTTTTTCTTCCATTCTTGAGATACTTTGAGATGAAAGAGGTAAAGCCTCCATCTTTCTTTAAGGCTGTGTACTATTCCACAGTATACATATACCACATTTTATTAATCCATTCTTGGGTCGATGGGCACTTGGGCTTCTTTCATGAATTAGCAATTATGAATTGTGCTGCAATAAACATTCTGATACAAATATCTTTGTTATAATGTGATTTTTGGTCTTCTGAATATATACCTAGTAGAGGAATTTATAGGATCAAATGGCAGATCTATTTTTAGCTCTCTAAGTATTCTCCAAATATCTTTCCAAAAAGAACGTATCAATTTGCATTCTTACCAGCAATGTAGAAGTGTTCCCTTTTCTCCACATCTTCACCAACATCTCTGGTTTGGGGATTTTGTGATGTGGGCTAATCTTGCAGGGGTTCAGTGATATCTCACAGTAGTTTTGATTTGCATTTCTCTGATGATTTAGGATGATGAGCATTTTTTCATGTATCTGTAGGCCATGTGCCTGTCTTCTTCAGAGAAGTTTGTCTTCAGGTCCCTTGCCCACCCTGAGATGGGATCATTTTTTCTTTTCTTGCTAACATGTTTGAGTTCTCTGTGGATTCTGGTTATTAAACCTTTGTCAGAGGCATAACCTGCAAATATTTTCTCCCATTCTGAGGGCTGTCTGCTTACTAACTATATTCTTGGATGTACAGAAGCCTTTTAGTTTGATCAGGCCCCAGTAGTGTATTTTTAATGCTGCTTCAATTGTCCAGGGAGTCCTCCTCATAAAATATTCACCCAGGCCGATTTCTTCAAAAGTTTTCCCTGCAATTTCTTCTAGTATTTTTGTAGTTTCATGTGTTAAGTTTAAATTTTTAATACAGTGAGAGTCTATCTTAGTTAATGATGAAAGATGTGGGTCTAGTTTCAGTCTTCTACAGATCGCCAGCCAGTTTGTTAAATAGGGAATCTTTTCCCTATTTAACACCCAGCACCAGCACCATTTGTTAAATAGGGAATCTTTTCCCCACTGAATTTTTTTAATTGGCTTGTCAAAGATCAAATAATGGTAGGTAGCTGGGCCCATCTCTTGGTTCTCTATTCTGTTCCATACATCTACCTCTCTGTTTTTGTGCCAGTACCATGCTGTTTTGATCACTATCTATTTGTAGTATAATCTGAGGTGCTATAAATTTTCCTCTTAGGACTGCCTTTGCAGTATACCAGAGGTTCTGATAATTCATGTCTTCATTGTCATTTTGTTCCCAAAATATGGTAATTTCTTTCTTAATTTTGTCTATGACCTATCCATCATTCAGAACAGGTTATTTAGCTTCCATGTTTTTGTCCGAGTATGTAGATTTTGTTGTTAGTGAGCTCAACTTTTATTCCATGATGGTCCAAGAAGATGCAAGGAATAAATTCTATTCTTTTAAATTTGCTAAGGTTAGATTTGTGACCTAAGATGTGACCAATTTTGGAGTATGTTCTATGGGCTGATGAGAAGAATGTGTATTCTGTTTTGTTAGGATGAAATGTTCTGTAGATGTTTGTTAAATTCAAATGTTGAATGGCTAAGTTTAAATCTAAAATTTCTTTGCTTAGCTTCTTCTTTGAGAATCTATCCAACACTGCTAAGGGAATGTTAAAATCTCTGACTACTATGGAGCTTGAGGAAATCAATTTGCTCATGTCTGTTAGAGTTTCTCTTATAAATTGAGGTGCATTCTGGTTGGATGCATAAATATTAATTGAAATCTCATCATATTGAGTATTACCCTTAACAAATATGAAGTGTCCATCCTTATCCTTCCATATCTTGGTTGGTTTAAAGCCTATCGTATCTGCAAATAGGATTGCAACACCTGCTTTTTTTCTGCTTTCCATTTGCTGGGAATATAGATGACCATCCCTTCACCTTGAGTCTATATTTATCTTTTAAAGTAAGATGAGATTCTTGTATGCAGCAGATAACTGGCCTGAGTTTTGGCATCCAGTCAGCCAACCTGTGTCTCTTTCGAGGACAATTTAAACCATTCACACTAATTGAGGATATTGATAAGCCTTTCGAAAGTCCAGTGGACATTTTTAATCCTTTCACCACTGTGGCAGTTGGAATTTGATCAAAAGTTTCTGAGTCGGTTTACTTTTGTTGTGGAGGATTACACTGGTCATTGTGGAAAATAGGTCTGAGAATATCCTGGAGAGCTGGTTTAGTGATGGCAAATTTCTTCAACGTGTGGATGTCATTAAAGTATTTAATTTCTCCACCATAAATGAAACTCAGTTTAGCTGGGTACAGGATCCTGGGTCGAAAATTATTTTATTTTAGGAGATTAAAAGTCAATGACCATCCTCTTCTAGCTTGAAAGGTTTCAGCAGAGAGATCTGCAGTTATTCTAATATTCTTCCCCTCGTAGGTTATGATTTTCTTACTTCTGCCTGCTTTCAGAATTTTCTCTTTAATTAAGAATTTTCTCCTTAATTCAGAATTTTCTCCTTAAGTTAATTATGATGGATCTGGGGGATGTGCTATTCTTATTTGGGTTGAGTCGTGCTGGGGTTATGAAATTGTCTGCTATCTGAATTTAGGAGTCTTTTGGCATGTCTGGAAAGTTCTCTTTCATAATCTCATGAAGAAGAGACTCTGTGCCTTGTGAAGCCACTTCGTCGCTTTCAGGAATCCCTATAAAGTGAATATTGGTTTTCTTTGAATTATTCCAGAGCTTGCTGAGAGAACAATCCATTTTTGCCCTTCATTTCTCTTCCTCTTTGAAAGTTTGGTAGTGTTCAAAAGCTTTGTCTTCAATGTCAGAAATCCTTTCTTTTGCTTGCTCCATTCTGTTATTGAGGGATTCTACTATATTTCTCAAATCTTTGAGGGCTGCAAATTCTTGTCTCAATGTGTCAAAATCTTTAGGGATTTTGTCTTTGAATTCCTGGAATTCTTGAGACAACTTTTGAAATGTTCCTTAAATTTCTAGTTCCAACTTTTCCTCTATTTTATTGATCGTATTTGCAATCCAAATTCTGAATGTGGTTTCTGTCCTCTCAGCCATCTGTTTATGAATGGGATCTTCAGTTGTGTCTGCCAAATTGTTCCTTGTGGGGGATTGATCTACTCTGGTTATTTATGTTGCTGGAGCTTTTCCACTGATTCCACCCTATGATTATTTTACACCGTTTGGTTAGATGAGCAGATAAGGAGAAGTTGGGTTGGGGGCTCCAGGAGTAGTGATTGGCCATTCCTTTGCCCAAAAGGTGGGACTGGTGTCTACCTTTTCCCCTAGAGCTTTGCCAAGGACCCGTACTGTGCTATGGCCTGAGAAACTGGGGACCTTCTTGGTGTGGTGGGGTTAAGTGGCTCAGTCTTATTTTCAGGTTGTCTCTGTCTTACCCTAGTCAATCAGTTACTCTGGGTTGAAGTCCCAACTGTGGAGAATTACCAGCAATTAAGTCACCCTGCCCCCCACAGGCAACAACTGGAAAAGGAAAATCAAACCTTTCCTCAATCACACACCCAGGGTACCATTTTGGATAGTCCTCAGTTTGTTGACCTAGTTCAAGAGGTCCAAATCAATTGTCCCAGTCAGTACCAGTCTCAGGTGGGAGAGTTCAAAAGGTCTCTGGCAACTAGATAGGGAGGGTCTGCTGGCAGCTCGAGTATGACTTGCTCTCATGATTCGTGAGGTCAGAAGGACTCACCCAGCAAATAAATTAGTCTGGGAAGGTTGATATCTCCTTCCCCATCTTGAAGCTTTGTCACACCCAGTCACTTGGAACCCCACAGGGCTGTGACCCAGTTCCCTCCAATGAGCAGATGCTCCACGGGTTTTGCACCTGCCTGAGTCACACGGAGATCTATGTGTCCTCAGCCAGGCCACCACTCTCTGCCACTATCTGGCAGGGAGAGGTGAGGCCTGACAAGCTCCGGTACTTAATGGAGGCTGGGGTGTTTCACTCAAATCCAGCCCTGTCCCTGATTGATGTTGCTGACAAAATGGAACAACTTCACAGAGTTTGTTACAGTCCCAGGAATACAGACGCTGTTTGAGTAACTCTGCCCTGTCTGTGCCACTGTCCAGTCTTGGCTGCAGTTCCTGAGACTCAGTGAAACAGACCATGGGTCAGCCCTGCCCTGGGAGTCTGCTGTCTCTGCGCATGTGTGTTCTATTCCCTGCTCCATCCAGGCTGGTACCACCTCAGGCATACCTTTTATTCATGGAACCTGCGATTCCATCCCAGATCTCTTCTGCCAGTGGTTGCTACTGGAGGAGAGGCCTGGCCTCCTCTGGTCGCCCAGAGAGACTGGGAGTGTCCTATCAAATTATCCCCAGGGGTATGAGCTCCATTGTTCCCACTGCAGCTGCCATTCTGTACCCCGGGGTACTGCCATTCCTGTGTGGTTCTGTCTCTCTGGACCATCCTCTCCTCTCTCCCATGCCGGAGAATCAGCACAGATCAGCAATAGCCCATGCCCTGCGCACATCCCTCTAGAAAATGCCCAAGAATCTGGACTCCACAGGGGACAGGCTTCTAGGCCTTGGGGTGAGAGTGGAGGGGAGTGTGGGAGTTTAAAATTTCAGGTAGAGAATATATATAGTTTTATGCAGTTTTATGCCTAGCAGGAGAGTGCCATGGCACTCTAGTAGGTGAAGGAGGTCCGTTTTTTAGAGGGTCTCTCCCATGGGATAAAATGGGAGGACATTTGAATTTTGCTTGCTTGTTTGTATAGAGTATACTGCAAGCTGTTCTTGTGGGGGAGGGGACTCCCGTCCACTTGACAATGGTTTTTATACCTTTTGTTTGTATACTTGGAGTCGCAGTTCATCTCAGCAGAGTTGACATGTGTTCTTCAACCTTCTGTCTTGGCTCAGATTCTAACCATTGGCTTTCTTGCTAAACTTCTGTCCTTTAACTCTCCTTCTGGACAGGAGCTTCTGTGGAAAGCTGGCTACAGACCACCATGTTGGCTCCACCTCCCACAGCTACATTTCTTGAAAGTTTCAACATTTGGCGATTAGGCTTCTTCATCAGCCACTCTCTTTTTGACCTACTTCAGTATGACGTTCGCCTCCAAAACTCTGCTGGGTATGAAAAGCTGTAGACCCCTAGACAGAGAGCTGCCACTGGCCACCCTCTTGGGGTAGCCCACTCTCTTATGCTGGAGGCTTTGTCTTCCTTCGCTTAACTATCAACAAAAGCTATCCTTTCACTTGCTCATGGTGGTCCATGGATTCATTCTTCATATTTCTGAGACCAAGGTCCTGGTACAAAGATATGTCTTCCTCAAGAAGGGCCGGGCCAACCAGCCAGTGCCGGTCATGTGCTTCCCTGTCATGGGCTTCTCTATAATTCAAGTTACTATATATCTTAAGGGCAATCCTACCCCCTTGACTATCTCCCAGACTACCTCTGCAGGTCCGTGATCACTTCAATTATGCACCCAGGCTGCAAGCTCAGTAACCTGGGCTGGCACAATGCACTTAGTATTTTGATGGTGTCAGGTTCTATATTTCCTGGAACTGAGGGGTTTTTGCATATGGCCACATGTAATATAGTTAAATCAGCCACAGTGTGTCCCTGCTTCTCCCATATGTTTTGCCCCATGTTCAAAGCCCATATGGGTTTTTGTATAATAGTTTACCTTTCTTGTTCCCCCTGGACTAGCCACATAGCTAGACCTTTGACCTTTGACTATAGCCCAGCTATCAGTGCAAAGAACCAGAGACCAGGACTCATATGCTATTACTAACCAAGCAGCTTGTAACAGTCTACTGACTATTCTGATGCATCCTATACAGTAATAGAGACCCAAGTACAGGGTTTTCACCTGCTGGAGCCATCTGTGTAATGATCATCACCCAGAATAGGTAACACTTTTTCTCTTACTGTGTCAGGTTCCAAAGTAAGATGGGGCAAAGGGGTGTCCTTTGGTTATTCATCTGCAACAGGTTTTAATACAGTATACACATCTGGGTTTATGGGATTCATTGCCAAAACACTTTGTTATTATAAAAAGGTGAGACATCCTTGTAAATGGGTGTTTGGGCTACAGTGAAGAGGATCATTTAAATAATCCTTCCACCCATTCCTTGACTCATTCTCAGTCATAAGAATTGTTTTTGTTAATGATTTCCCCTTTGATGACATAGTATATACTGCTATCACTTGTTCAAGGAGAAAGTATCTGGTTTCAGCTCCTCTCTGTAGTTGTGACCAAAAACCTAATAGGACTGTTTTACCATACTGTGGTTGCTATAGGGCCAAGTCATGCCCCTAGGATGAGCAGTGATATCCAAAGTCCCAAAGTCTTAGCTCTGTATTCTAACTAAATGGCTAAGGCTTATGCCTACAACACAAGCACTTTAGGTGTTCCTGCCCCACTGTACCCCTTTTCTAATAAGTTTATATAGTGGTTTCAATCATTGGGCTAAGTGTGAAATAAGTATACTCTAATAACCCCAAAGACCCATAAAATGTTTGGATTTATTTACTATTTTTGGAGTTAGAAATTGTTGGACTTTGTCAATTACTATACTTGATACCAAACAAATCTTCCCCAACCATATTACCCTTAAAAATTTCACTGCAGCCCTAGGCTCTGGATTTTCAGAGAGTTGATTCCCTATCCTTGTTCCCATAAGGGGGTACATGATGCCATAATACTTTCCTGTAATGCACAAAAATATTCAGAGGTCAGCATAATGTCTCAATATAATGAAGGCATCATGTTGGTTTCAATATATTGAAATAAGAACAAAACCAAATCTCTACTCCTCATGACGTATTATAGAATTGTGATACTATCTCTGAGACAACACTTGAATGGCCCACTGGTGACCTTGCCAGATAAAAGCAAATTGGTCTTCTGATGGTGCAGAGGCAGGAATGTTGAAAAAAGCATCATTCAAATCTACAATAGTGTGATTTGTCCCCAGCATAGACACTATGTGCTTGACTACCTGAGTATTATCAGGAACTGTAGCATATATGGCCAGGGTTACTGTGTTTAGTCCCCAGTAACCCATAGTCATCTGCCAGGTACCATCTGGTTTGTGTACAGGCCAGATGGGACTGTTAATTGGGCTCTGAGCTGGGAAGATAATATGCATGATTGCCAGTTCCTTAATAATTGCACTTATTTTAGTGTGCCGCTCAGGTAATTTGTACTACTTAATGTTGACAACCCACCCAGGGTCAGGGAGTTGTACGAGTTCCCATTTTGCCTCCTCCCTGAGAACAGACTTTACTAAATTCACTTTCAATCTGAATTCTACCACCAAAGTTTGGAAAGTCTTTCCTAATAGATTATCTATGCCAAAATTGTTTTTCTAGGATGGTGAAATAAACATCATCTATGGGGCAGTGGGGAGCTTTTCCAATAGCTATGTACATTATAATCCTTTTTATCAAGATCTCTTGTCCTCCATAATAATTAATGCCTGCTCATTGATCAGGGTGTCTTTTTGGATTTCTATGGACTAAAGCACATCCTGCACCAGTATCTGCTACGGCCATAGTCTTCTCAGAGGGACCAGTAAATGATGAGCTCAACACGTCACACATTGTCAATACCTGTTGTTGGAACATGGAGTCAGCCTTGGCCCCACTCTTAATTTGGGGGCTTGAGTATTATCCACCCCTGATGGGACTGGGAATTAGATCAACGGGTAGGATCATTTTCTTCTTCTTCCAGAGGGTCAGAAGGGAAGAGACAAAATTGCTATTCAGGCTGTAGTTATCTCTCTGCAAGGGTGTTCCTGCTTGCAACATGCCATACCACATTTGCTTATGAGTGACTCTGACCAGTTTCTTTATCCCCTTCCCCTCTTCTTTCTGGAGAGTTTTCTGTTTCCCTTTTGTTAGCCCTTTTTGGGTTACTAAGTATATACCCTGTCCCTAGCTTTCTCAGATCCTCCCAAATCTGTAATGGCTTTTCCTACATCATCCCACAATAGGACTCAGCAAAGACAGAAAAGGGCTGCCATTTTCTCAGTGCACCTTGTAGTCATTTACTTTTCATTCCCGCAGTAAAAGCTGCTTTATCAGTTCCTTAGAAAACCTGAGTATAGATGGCTTGCTCTGAGCCTGTTGGATTGACATCCAGGAAGTTATCCTTCCTAATAAATCTCCATCAGGGTCAAACTTATCTCATAGGTCAAACGATCTGGTTAGTAAGGCTATAATTCCCTTATATATATTGTTTTGCATTATGAAGGTGTTGCTGCAGGGCTGGGTGGGTGGTGATGTGTCTTACTTTTTTATGCTTCATTCTCAGCTAAGAAAATACCATCACTCCGTGTCCCACAGTGAGACCATTAAAGTTGTGAAGGCTTCCCTGAGTAGTTGTTTGAAAGTCTTTGCAATCACTAAGAATTCCACAGCAGGATATTTTCTGACACAAGACTTTTCTGTACTGGTTAACACCAACTTTGCTGTAGTGGTCAAGCTTTCAGTTTGCTTTGCGTGAGAGAGAGAGCTTGCCAATGATCCTTGTCCCCTCCTAGTTTGTGACTTCTATGCCATCAGGAGTCTTCTTCATGGCATTCCCAGGGGTTCCAAGTTTTCACACCCCAATAAAGCTTAATTATGACAGCTCTGATTTTCGGTTTTTCCATTTCTTTCCCTCTAGGTAGAGAAATTTACAAGCTAGCGTTTTAACTTTTCTCTCTTGGTCTTCAATATTGTCCACTGAGATGGGTACAAGGAGCAAAGTGGAAAGGTGTATGTTCTTTTCTCACAGTAATTTCTCTTCCAGCCATGTAATAGTTGCTTCTGCTGCTAGTTGAGTCTTTGTTGCCAAATGAATGACCCACAGAAATGACCAACCTGCTGCAGCAGCTATTTGATGCCCTTCCTTACTGCAGTGCACTCTATGGCTTTCAGCTAATAACTGCTGTGCACCAAGACATTTTCAGTGTCCTTGTAGCCATATGGAGGTCCACAAGTGTCTACCAGATGTGCCACCCCACACCACATAGACATAGCTGGCCATCCTGGGATTTCTCCAGCAGATGCTTCATCCTCCTTACCCGTTTCTTGGCCTTTCAGCTCCTGCCTTGCTCACCAAATGCTCCAGTGAGCATGTGTATGCAAAACTGTCCCAAAGGCCAAGAGAGCTGAGAGGCCAAAGAAAAAGTCTGGCAATTCCAGTTCCTCAAAAAGAAACTCTTAGATAGAACTCTTACCTCTATTCTTGCACACTGTACTTTTCAGAAATTTACCTGACAATCCAATATAGGCTCTCTTATGCCCCACTGCAGACATGATTGTTTGGTCTGAGGGCACAGGTGTCCTGGAGGACAGACAAACCTCATTTATCTTCCATCTTCTCCAGAAGAGCAGTGACCAGGGGTTTGTCCACTTATTCTCCTTATCATCTTCACTAGGTGGAGTAGGGACCAACTTGAGAGGACTACTGTGTCTTTTGTTACAATCTTTCTAATTTCATGTTGAACCAGTCTCTCCTTGCCTTTCTATAGTCTAGCCAACCAATCTCCTATTTCTCTTTAATAATCGAAGTCTCTCCTCCTCAAGAGTTTTATATTTTCTGCTTTTTTTTTTCTCAGCTGGTAACACTCTTTTCTCTGTTCTTTGCGTAATTGTCTACTCTTTAACTATGACTTATAGATTGTGGGACTAGAGTGAGATGAATATTAGGACAACAGATACCTAAACTCAGTATGTTATAAAATTTCCTGCCTACTATTTCATCAGAGTTGAGTTTAGACTGAGCTCTTATCTTTCTCTCTCCCATTGCTATGGCTTTGAATAAGGTCTTTCTGTACCTATTTAACTCTGGTGTTAACTCTGGCATTTTTCCTTCACTATCAAAAAGTATAAAAAGCTTGCATAGACAAGGAAAAAATGACAGAGTCAAATTTTAAATGATAAAATAAACAGTAAGTTCACATAATAAGAATCCAAAATGGCCAATAAACATATAAAGAAATTCTCAAACTAACCAATTTTTGTCAGGGAAATGCAACTTATAGGAATAATAAAATGTTCAACACTAACCCCAAAACTTGTTAATGATTTGGTATTCACATTTGGTCAGGGAAGGAGTAGATGGAATTTTCATATACTGCTTTTTGGAATGAATTTTAGTGTGTGTGCATGTGAACATATTTTAAAAACTGGTTAATATTCATCAAAATTTAAAATAGACGTGTCTTTTTGTCCCAGTAATATAATTTCTAGGTATGTATCATAAAGGAATTTATTAATTACCTATTACAAGTAATACTAGTTACAACTTATATTTTAATGATGAAAAGAAAATTAAATTTTCATGAGGAAAGTCTTTTCTAATTGGTAAAAGGGCTGAAAAAAAATATTGGACATAAAATGTTAAATGTGTGGATTGAAGGAAGTAGCTTTTGCTATAATCTTTATATTCTTATGTATTCCATAATTTCACCAATGAATTCTCATTAGTTTTACAATCAAAAATATTAATAAATTTTTAGGGCAAAAATATAGCATAACATTTAAAACTGTTGATAGTGGCTCACACGAAAACAGAAATCTTTGCTTCAGTACATACTTTTGCCCTTACTCCACAGTAGCCTCTCAAAATTAAATAAGATCTCAGAGTGACTTAACATCTTAAATGTAGCACTTGAAAAGTAAGACATACCATCCCCTTTTCACCCTTCTTAAACCTCATCTTTACTTCTCTTTTTGAAGGTCTATTATTGCAGGCAGGGAAGTTTCCCACCAGCATGTACAATCTCAATGTACAATCTCAGGCCTCAAGTAGCATGTTTCTATATATTGCGTTTGATGGAGCCTGGATGTTCATTTCATCTCTGGCATGTGCAGACTTTCATCTGCTTCTCTCTTCTGTGGCGTAGTGATGCCTGCAATCTGTGAAGCACCCAGCGCAATGTGGACACCCTGATAAATATTAATAATAATGATGGTAATGACAGAGCAGAGCCCTGTCTTTGCAGCTGTATAATTCCTTCCTTACATGGCATGCCTTTTCAGACAGCTGTCACATCCTTGCTTAAAGAGGCTGAGATTCCTTGCCAAATTAAAGCTTGAGAAGAGAACATTACATCCTCATGTCACCGGGGGAGTGTGAGATGTGAATGCCTACAGTCACAGACGTCACTCAGAGATGCATCTATTTGTAAATACTGTTTTAAGAGCCAATTCAGATTGACTACCTGGCCAATCCAATCAATCATACAGAGATCTGTCCCAGATGCCTAAACTATTGGTCAATTCCAAAGAGAAAAAGTCCAGTCCATTTGATACCTATAGTCAGCACATTTTAGTTGAATTGTATTAATTTAATAGTCACATGCTTTTGGAGAAGTATTTTTAAACACACAGTTTAGTGACTTCCTATATGGAGGATCTGAACAGATATAATCCTCAATATCATTATTGATTTTTAAGGAATTGACAACACTACTAAGAGTTGGCTAATCATTGCACCAAGTAATTTTCATGCATTTTCTTATTTAATATTTGAAAAAGCCTACTACCTTCTGAATACTGAAATTTTGTACACTGAAATAAAAATTAAAGCCATGATAAGGGGAGAAGTTTGCCATAGTTCAAAAAAATAACAATTCCATGGAGTCCAATTTATTTTCCATTGACTTGGTAGGTTGCATGAGCTTTTCTGAAACACCTCAACAGTGGAAATAACACCTTAATAATCATATTGTTTATTCACTTATGCATTTTAAAAGCACATACTAAGTAACCCTTGTTCAAAGTCTAATAAAAAATAAACATAACAGAAAAGTAACAGAAAAAAAATTCAAGCTCATGTGCTTTGAGGTGGTAATTCCCCTTCTAATAAGCATTTTAAAATATTACAATTCTATTCAGATCACAATAAAACCTAGAGATAAGAAAATGCCCATTCTCAGCAATAAAGTAATAGTTTAAAATTACAAAACAGAAAGTTCTCCAATTAGTAAAGACAAAGAGTAATAAACTCAAAATGCTGACTATATAACAGAAAATAAGAAAAACATCTGTGTATAAACTGGCTCACTGCATGATGTTTTTATAAAAACCGAACAGGAAAGAAACAAGTAACTACAATGAAATGCTATGGATGACTGCGTTAAGCTGTTAAGATTATAGATGTTTTCATGTTCCAGTAATTTGTAAAACGTAGTTAACTCTATAATAAAAAGAAAAGATTTAAAAAGAAATCTACAAGCAAATTAGATTGGCTTCTTTATTATAAATGATGGCCATATTAAACTAGGATAACTGAAGTTAAAATTAAGCATATGTATTCTTTTCTTTCTCAAGCAGCTAATTAATTCATCAAAAGAAGAGTTGTGATTTACCAAGAGTTATTTTAAGAAAGAGGTACTTTGCTGAAATCATTGGCTGAATTCGTCTGTACAAGGTATTTTATTGACTTATTTGATTACATTTTTTAAAATTTTATGTTTATTGAAAAAATATCTTTTAAAAAGGGAGAGAATTTTAGAAATTTGATTATGATTTATTTCATATCTTATTTACGTATTTTACCAATGCTTTATGTTTTAATTAACTTGCCAGCACACTGAAATTGTATTTTAGTGCACTAATTGAAAGAAAAAGTTGTCAATTTCTGCACTTAGTCATGCAGCTATAAATTTCATTGTCTCCTTCACGAGATTAAGGAGTGTACAATTAGGATGATGATTTTAATCCATGAATTCATGAGGTGTTTCCTAAGCTTTCCTTGGTTTCTGCTAAATGGCATAATAAACTAGATGTAAAGCCAAGTTACATCATGAAGAAAAATAATTATTGCTTGCTTTGGGAATGGAAACATATTCATATAGAAGCTTTCTGTAATAAGAGGTAGGGAGGGCCTGCTGTGAATCCTTGGTGATCTGACTCAGAACTCCAGAAACGTGTCTGGAAATTAATAGGGTGAGTAATAATGGATGCAAAGGTCTGTGTGATGGTCAGGGACTGACAAAACTCTATTTTGCAGTAAATCAATTTTTTAGAAGTATTTACTCCGGCTCGGCGCCTGTGGCTCAACAGGCTAAGGCGCCAGCCACGTACACCTGAGCTGGCGGGTTCGAATCCAGCCCGGGCCCACCAAACAACAATGACGGCTGCAACCAAAAACTGGCCAGGCATTGTGGTGGGCGCCTGTAG
>CAUYRH010135297.1:0-142633 GCA_963574655.1 Perodicticus potto | reverse complement strand
GCCCCTGGCAACCTCCATTTTACTTTGTTTCTATAAGTTTGATCTCTCTAGATATTTCATATAAGTGGAGTTATCCAGCGCTTTTCTTTTTAGGGATGGCTAATTTCATTTGACATAGTGTCCTTTAAGTTCATCGATGTTATAGCAAGTATCAGAATTCTTGTCTTTTTAAGGCTAAATAATATTGCATTGTATAAATGAACCACATTCATTTGTCCATTCATTTGTCAATAAACTCTCAGGTTGCTTCCACCTCCTGGTCACTGTGAGTAATGCTGCTCTGAATACAGGTGTACAAATCTCTCTTTGAAAAGCTGCTTTCAAGTCTTTTTATATATCTCCAGTAGTGATATTTATGGATTATATAGTAATTCTATTTTTAATTTTTTGAGGAACCACTATATTGTTTTCCATGTCTTTTTTTTCTTCTTCTTAGCTTTGTTTGAATTTTATTCCAGCTATGAAAGTTATACATGGTCACGGCGAAAGCAATCAAAAGAGAAAAATGAATATGACCAGTAATTCCTCCATCCAGCAAAAACTAATGCTAATGTAGTATGTTGACTTCCAGACTTCATATATATTTTTTCCCAGTTTATTGCCTGAGCCCTCATAATCAAAATTGTTTCAAAGGAAAGCAAATATCACTAGCACTAACAATAAAATTAACTGAGGAAATGACCACTATGACTGCCTTTTGCCATATGAAAATATACGAGTGTCAAGCTCACAAATGATCACTGCTGTCTTCTGAGGACACAGAAGTCTTTATTTATGAAGAATGGGCCCTCCTCAGACACGGAATTGATTGACACTTTGATCTTGGGCTTCCCAGGCCACAGAACTGAAAACTGATGCCAAAACCTGGATTTTGTAACCTTCTATGGAACCATTAGGAATATCCCAAGTTCGTGGACAGGTTTTTGTTCATCATTCTGGTTCGAGACACATCCATGAAAGCCTGGAAGGGGAGAGAGAATTGTCCTTTTAAATTTAGCCACTTTCAATAACATAGTTCAGGTAGTCCCCGGGTTATGAATGAGATACCTTCTGAAGATTGGTTCTTTAGTTGAAATCATATGTAAGTTGGATCAGGTACATTTACCTATGACTTATATTAGCTTCTGTTTGTAAATGCAAGTCATACATCAGCCAGATATCTGTAACTCAGGGAGTTTCGGTAGTAGACTCCATTTGTAAGCACAAGTTGTACAGAGGTTGAATATTTGTAACTTGGGGATTGCCTGTAAATGTGTTATCTGGCATGTATTAGAAACTTTTATTAATGCATTGAGTCATTTTACTAAATCATGGCTTCTAGTGAAAAAGAAGGAAAGCAGAAAAACTGATGTTCTGTCAGACTCCCTACTCAATAACACTGCCCAAAAGGGAGCATCTTTGCTGGGCAGCCTCTTTCACTGACGGTGGGATGCTCAAATTCAATACAAATTGATATTTAAGGAAACCTGGAAATACGTCAAAAGATGACTACTTTCATTAAGTTGATGCTCCTATTTAAATATGTGTTGTGTGGCCTGGGCATTGACATCTTCCCCAAGTTCCCCGGGTGCTTCGATTGTGAGGTTCGGGTTAGGGGAAATGTAGTCGGTGAGCTGTCTGCACCACAGCCAAACCCAGACAACCCTGGGCCCTCCACTTAGTCCCTTGCTGCGACAGGATGTGACTGCTGCCATGTTCTTGTCTGGCTTCATCAATTTCCTTCCCAACTGGATCATTCCCATCAGTATGACCCAAGCGAGCTGCTATTTCTCCCATCCTTAGAAACCCCTTCCCCTGACCCTGCCTCATCTCTCACTTCTGGCTCATTTCTCTGCTCCTCTTGGTAGGAAAACCTGTTAAAAAGAGTCCTCTGCTCTGGTCTCCAAGTCTCCTCTCTTCACTACCTCTCCAGGGAAGCTGCTCTTGTCCAGTGACCTCCGACTGCCCACACAATGGCCTTTCTCAGTCCTTAGGGATTTGACCTGTCAGCCCTACGCTCACTCGCTCACCTTCCTAAGACGCTTCCTCCACTTGATGTCCAGGTGACAGTTCTCTTCCGGCCTTCCTCCCCACAGCTCCTCCTGCTCAGGTTACTGTGAGCACTCCTCTGTGTATCCCCAGCCCTCAGCCAGCCACGGGGCACTGCTGCTCTTCCTCGGATGGGCCAGCACAACTGCAGTTCACCATCTTTGCACCAGACGTTCCTGTGGCCAGGAGCTCTCTTCCCTCAGGCACCCATCCAACTTCCTGAAGGCCTTCCCCACCCCCGTCATTCTCCCCACCAGAGGGCCCTTCCCTTCCCTTCCCACTCCCTTAGAGGCTCCATAACCCCCACCTGGGCCTACTTGGCCTCAAGCACCTATCTCTGTTTGTTGATTTGCTTTATATTCATTAAGCAAGGCTTTATTTCGTGCACTCTTTGCTGTATCCTCACTACCTGCAATGAGCTTGCACATAGTAGGCACCTAATAGATGCTGTTTATACAAATTTAGCAAGAAACATTATGACAAAAAAAACATGCAACAGAGTTTAATTTTCATTTATCGTAATAATTAGTATTCAGTCGCCATTACATTTCATTTCAAATTTTGTTAAGAATAAAATATATCACCTAACGCCGGTGAGATTAGCCCACATGATGAAATCCCAAAATCAGAGATGCTGGCGTGGATGTGGAGAAAAGGGAACACTTCTACATTGCTGGTGGGAATGCAAACTAGTTCATCCGTTTTGGAAAGATGTTTGGGATTTGCAATTTTAAAGGATCACTCTGGCTGCTGTGTTGAAGGGAGGGCAAACGTAGCAGCATGGATGTTGTTATACTTATTCAAGGAAAAGGCAATGGTGGTTTTTCTCAGGAGGCAATGGCCAAGGTAGCAGAGGTGGTAAGTGCCTAGTTAGTGGATATATTTGAAAATCTATCCTCAATGTTTTTAAATTTCCACATCTATATATATGAGTGATATTAGCCTACCATTTTCCATATTAATATAGACTTGTTTTGCTATTATAGCTCTATCAGCCTCTTGGAAAAACAGGGAGGGGGATTTTGCTTATTTGTTTATGTTTACTAAAAACTTTTATAAATAGTAAAATTATCTCTTCCTTAAATAATTATAACAATCTATTATAAAACCATGCGGGACATATTTTCTTTGTGTGAGTTTTAACTACAGATTCAATTTTTTCTTCTTTCATGCTTATGAAGCAAGTCAAGTTTTTTTATTTCATCTTGAGTAGATTTGGTAATTATCTCTTTTTGTAGGATTTTGTCTATATCATAAATTTTCAAACATTTTATCATAGAATTGTTCATAATGTCTTCTTATTCTTTTAATTTCTACTGTATCTCTTTTTATATCCCCCTTTTCATTTGCATTTTGCTTTATTTGTACTTTCCTTTTCCTTGATCTATTTTACTAAAGGTTTATCAATTTTAATTATCTTTTACAGATTACACTTTCAATTTTGTTAGTCCTCTCTTCTAGATATGTTTCTATTTTATACATTGCTGGTTTTATTCTTATTTTTTCTTTCTACTTTGTTTGGCTTTATTATATATTTTTCTAACTCTTTAAGATTATTAGCTCATCAGATTTCAGCTCACTCTTTTCATAAAAGTTTTAAGACTGTACATGTTGCTGGCCTGGGGTGCTGGCTCACTCCTATAATTCTAGCTCTCTGGGAGGCCAAGGCAAGTAAATTGCCCAACCTCAGGAGTTTGAGAACAGCCTGAAGAAAAGTGAGACCCCATTTGTACTAAAAATTGAAAAACTAACTGGACATTGTGGCTGGCACCTGTAGCCCCAGCTACTTGGGAGACTGAGGGAGGGGGATCGTTTGAGCTCGAGAATTTCAGGTTGCTGTGAACTATGATACCATGGCACTCTACCAAGGGTAACAAATAGAGACTCCGTCTAAAAAGAAAAAAAAAAAGATTGTGTATGTCCTTCTATGTCCTACTTGAACTGTATCCAATAATTTTTGATATGTAATATTTTCTTTATTATACAAAGGCATTTTCTAATTATTATCATGGTTTCTTCTCCAACTACTCAACTATTTATCAATGTGTTTGTAACTTTCTAAAAACTATAATGTTTCATTAATAACTTATATCTTACATTCATATTGATTGCCTGTGTGGGTCTATATGATATTCTTTGAAAATTTTTTTAAGTCTAACTTTATGAATCTTGTCATCACTAACAAATGAACTGACTATAAAATATCAGTTTCAGGCATCTTCTCACTTGTTATCTCCTGCTTTTCTAGGTTCCTCACATTATAGCATCCATTACAATTCTGTGACCACATAAAGACGTCTAACAAAATTAACCTGCTACTTTTTAAATTATTTATCACCTCCTGATACCATCCCTTCTCATCCTATCTGTATAGCTTCCAGAGCCCAGCACCTCTGACCTTTAACATACATACATCTTTAACTGCCTTGACCTTCTTTCAAGGGAAAAAAAACCCCAAAAAACAAAAAACCTCTACCACTGCTCAAACACAAATATCTGGAGCTTTCATTTATACATCCAAATGTCATTACTGAAAATAACAGTGATGCTGATCTTTCCTTCCTTTTTTTATAGATAAGGTCTCAATCTGTCATACAGGCCATAGTGAAGTGGCCCAATTATAACTCACTGCAACCTCAAACTCTGGGGCTCAAAGGATCCTCCCACCTTAGCCTTCCAAGTAGCCAAGACTACAGGTGTGCACCAAAACACCTAGCAATGCTGATTCTTACATTAAATTTAGGGTGACAATTCTCAAATATATACTCAAAACTTCTCAAGTACCTAATCATATTTTCTTTGTGAATTTACTCTTCTGTATAAACGTCACCTTCCCTATTGCTTCAGTGGGTGATCTGGCCTGGATCCCATGTGAAATAACACCTATGTCAGAACACTGGATCCTATGCTTTTTTTACCCACCCAAGCACTTTGCTCTTGCAATTGACTCCAGTCTTCTGCAATATGAATTTCTTGTTATATACCAGACAATAGCTTTCAGCATGTAAATATGATACACCCATACTTTATGAAGAAGACTTCTGTGGCAATTGCAACAACAACAAAAATAAACAAATGGGTCTTAAGTAAACTGAAAAGCTTCTGTACAGCTAAGGAGACAACAACCAAAGCAAATAGACAACCTACAAAATGGGAAGGGTTATTTGCATATTTTGAATCGGACAAAAGCTTGACAACTAGGATCTATAGTGATCTCAAATTAATATGCATGAAAAAAAGCCAACAATCCCATATATCAATGGGCAAGAGAGATGAATAGCATCTTATCTAAAGAAGACATGAATGGCTAGCAAACATATGAGAAAATGTCACTAATTATTAGAGAAATGCAAATCAAACTAACCCTGAGATATAATCTAACCCCACCAAGAATGGCCCACATCACAAAATCTCAAAACAAACCCAGGTATGGATTAACAACCTGTGGTATATATATACCATGGAATACTATTCAGCCATTAAAAAAGATGGAAAAAAATGAAAGGGGTCAAAAACATTAAAAAAATATATATCAACATTAAAAAATGTTTGGAAGAAAAAAAAAAAGATGGAGACTTTACATCCTTTGTATTAACCTGGCCAAAGTGGAACACATTATTCTTAGTAAAGCATCACAAGAATGGAGAAGCATGAATCCCATGTACTCAAGTTTGATATGAGGACAATTAATGACCTAGTAAATGGTGGGGGTTGGGGGAAGGGGAGAGCAGAGAGAGAGAGAAGGAGGGAGGGGGTGGGGGAAAGGAAGAGCAGCGAGAGGGCAGGACGGAGGGGAGTGGGGTCTTGGTGTGTGACCAAGACAAGATTATAAGAGGAACATTATCTAACATATGCAATCAGTGTAACCTGGTTTCTTGTACCCTCAATGAATCCCCAATAATAAATAAAAAGAAAGAAATTCTTAATTGAACTAAGTTCAACTCTATTTCATTATCTATTAATATAGCAAGTTGTGGAAGAATTCTTTTTTCTCTGCATATCTTTTTTTATTTTAGATTAATATCAGGGTACAAATGTTTAGGTTACACTGTTTTCATTTCTAAGGCTTGTTCAAGGGACCTAGGAAAGTCCAAATCCTGCATGATAACACTGTCACATCTTCCCATAAGTCAGTTGAATTGTCTGCATAAGGGAAACATAACTAAGCAATGTAACACTTATTATTACAGGGTTTCCAATGTGTGGTGCTACAAGCAGATTATTTGAGACCTGGTTTGCTTCTCTGTGTTCTTGAAAATCACAAAAATTATATGCAGACCTTATTTTTGTTCATCAACTTTCATTAGTGTTTGTGTATTTAATGTGTGGCCAAAGATAAGATACTTCTTCTTTCTTTTTTTTTTTTCAGTTTCTGGCAGGGGCCAGGTTTGAATCCACCACCTCCGGTATATGGGGCCGGCACCCTACTCACTGAGCCACAGGCGCCGCCCGACACTTCTTCTTTCAATGTGTGACAGAAAGAAAAAAAAAAATCAGGTAACTTGGATATAGTTTTGACCTGAAAACCCCACACTTCATCTCAACTGTATGAGTTGGGATGTCTATAGTTGTAAATGACAACACATCTTGGATTTGAACTAGCTAAAAATATAAGAGCATTTTTTTCTCTCAACTAACAAGAAGTCAAGAGGTTGAGTAGACCTCAGACACAGTTCTAAAGATTAACTACATGATTCTTTGACTCATTCCTCTTCCATGTTCTGGTGTCATCCTCAGGGTAGTCACAATATGGTGCAGTAGTTTCCACTGCCATATACAAATATGATAAAGGACAAAAAGCAAGAAAAAAAAGGTCATCTTTGCTTTCACTAAACAATTAAAAAAAAGAGAAAGAGTTTAGAACAGTCTTCCCCAGCAAATTCTTCAGCAGGTGTTAATTGGCCACAATTGAGTTACAAGTCTATCCCTTAACTAACGAATAGAAAGAAGAATGGGATCACCATGAATCCTTTACCAGAGGTGTCAGCCTGTACCCTGTCACTATCCTATGGGGCATTGGAAATTCCTAGAAGTATTTTTTGTTGTCATGACGCTTGGCAAGAACTACCGGCAACATTTGAAATAGTACCACACAAAAAACAAATTTTCTAAAAATATTAATAGTATCCTCACCATTCTTTAACTTCCTTTTTTAGAAAGTTAAACACTTGAATAAAGAAACCAAGAGCTACTCCTAGAGCTGATAGTAAGGTCACTCTTCTCTAAATCACATGAATGAGGAGTGCCTACCTAACCATAGTGAAGATTTTCTTCGGGCAGGGTGGTGTGGAGAATGCTTGAATAAGCAGCCATAATGCTGTCAATTTCTGGTAAGCAAATACAGAACTATTAGAGTTCTCCTTTGTCCTATCTAGTCAGATTAAACCTCGAAACAAAGGTAGTTATCAGACTGATCTTTTGCCCTAAACCCACACCTGTAACTCACATGTTAGTTGAAGAGAAAAGGCTGGTTTAAGAAACACCAGTTGACTGTCAGAAATAAAGCAGTCAAAAAGAACAAGAAAGAATTTGATCCATACTGCCTAAGAGCAGAGCTAATCAAAACTCCAGACATGGGAAATAGGAGGAGAACGTAGAGATAGAGAAAGATGCCAGAGCCTCTAGAATTCAGGGGAGCTGGCCTTAAGGCCTTTTTCCGTTTCAATTGCCTGAAAAGAAAGAAAGAAAAAGAAAATGTACTGAGTAAGATCATATAGAAATGTATAGAGCACCCACTCCCTCAGTAAACAGCAGGAAATTCAACATCAGCTTTACAAAGAGACCCTGGTTGAGGTGGGAAAGTGAATAGGTATTCTGATCCTGAAATGTCTAGAGGTTCTTTTGCAGTCCTTCTGTCAGTGACTTCCTTTAATGAACTAAAACATATTTTCTTATCATTATCATTTCAAAGTTGCTAATAAAGCTTCACGATGTTTTCTACTACCTTAATATCTCATAAAACTGCCAGTTAGAAGGCTACTCCTAGTTCTATTGTAATACTCCAGTTATTTTGTTATGGTCACCATCGTTTGTTAGTTGGTTTTTAGCTTTAAGTCTTAGTGCTTTTATACTTACTGCTTTTATACTTCTTAATGCATTAAGACCTTATTAATTTACTTTTACTTCAGCTTTAGAAACATATTACTTTAACTTCTTCTATTTTTAAATATTACTATGATAGCCTCAGTATGAATAAAAAGCCCATGCCTATCAAACTAATTATCATTCTCACAGCACAAAGTCTTGCATTTGAACAATGCTTTCTTCAGGGAACAAAAAACTCTGTCTCAATGGCAATGCAACAAGTTCTGACCATCTGGAGAACAGATAGTCTCTCAGACCATGTTTCTGTGGATTATTGGTGCTCTGTGACCTGGAACAAAGTTTCAGTTGCTAAAATAGAATTTGGTGATTATTCTAATTTCTAAAAATCTTGTTAGATACAATTTTCTTATTTATATGGCCTTAATGAAATAAGTTATCCTTTCATTATGAAAGTTATCCATTCTTATTGTGAGGAATTTAGAAAACTGAGAAAGGGTATAATGGCCAAATTAAAAAGTAGTCTTTCTTTTACCAGCCATACTCCTGTTGAAACAACTATGATTAATATATTTGTGCTTTCCCTTACAGTACTTTTTCCATGCATATGTATAAGCTTTAAAAAAAATCTGAGATCACACTGCATATTTTGAAGTATATCCTATTCTTCATTTAATATAGTATGAAATTTTAACTTTTTCATTATATTATCTTAAACTCAGGAGTGAAGATTTTAAGCTAATCATATTCCTCTATTCACTGCACATTTCATCATTATGGCAAGTTTCATAATGACCTGAAAACCTGTCTTATTTTTATTGTTACTCTGTCATTGTTAAGGCTTATTCCCTTTTCTCTCAGATATGTATATGTCCTTATAAAATATATAGTATGGTTGCATGTGTCTATGCGACTTTAATTTACATAAAAGACTTTATACTATAGAACTCGTCTTGTTTTGTTTTTCCTTTTTTTAATCACTGATTTTATTTTAATTTTAGATTAATGTGAGGATACAAAAAATTAGGTTACAATGTTTGCATTTATTAGGTAGAGTACCTGTTATAGTTGGGTCCTACACACAGGATGTGTGCCATATACCCTTACCTTGTGCCCATTAAGTGGGACCACATCAATCCCCTGCCATTCTACCCTCTCCCTCCTCCCTCTTTCCCTCTCCCCACAGCTTGAATTGAATTCAGTGTTTCTCTTGTGCAAGCATATATTAGATCATCCACTGCAGCCGTTCTCAACCTGTGGGTCATGACCCATTTGTAACAATGAAAATACATCCTGCACATCAGATATTTACAATACAATTCATAACAGTATCAAAATTACAGTTATGAAGTAGCAAAAAAAATAATTTTATGGTTGGGGGTCACTATAACATGATGAACTGTATTAAAGGGTTGCGGCATTAGGAAGGTTGAGAACCACTGATCTACTGGCTTCATATTAGTATTGAGTATGTTGTATATGTGCTTTTCCATTCTTGTGATACATTGCTAAGAAGAACATGTTTCAACTCCATCGAGGTAAACACAAAAGATGTAAAGTCTCTCTCTTTTCTGATGGCTGAATAGTATTCCATGGTATGCCACAGTTTGTTAATCCATTCATGGGTTTATGGGCATTTAGAAGCAATACAAATGCTAATCACTGACAAATTTTAAAAAGTTTATCCTTGCTGCCATAACTAAAGCCAGCTCATTGCTTCTATTATCCACAAAAAAATTTTATGGTGTGTGTTTACTACGTTATATTTACTCATTACCCCTAGAGATGGACACCTAGCCATCTATGTAGAAATTTATAAATGGACTTGTATGAGATTAAATCCTCTAGTACAAATGCCTGAAAGATGTATAGCAATAGGTATATACATTTGTTAGTTTCAATAAATAAAGCCAAATCCTCTCCAGAATAGCTGTCCCATACCACATTCTAAACCAGAGACATTCTTTTTCTCATATCCTTGCCAGCATTTGATATTATCTGGCTCTCTAAATTTTGGTAATAATGTTATAGATGTAAAGAAATATAATATTCCTATTTTAATTTCTATATTTCTGACTAGTAGTGAGATTGAGCATCAATTTACTAGTCAAGAGCTTCTCCACAGCAAGAGGGTCTTCATAGCTTCATCTCTATATGATTCTCTGGTGCCAAATTAGCCAACACTACAAAAGAAAAAAAAAAAACTAAAGAAATCTTTCAGAAATTTTCAACATTGTGCAAGATGTTCTATCCAGTGAAATAAGTAAAGAAAAATAAATACAAGGCATAGAAATGGGAAAGGATAAAGTAAAAGTGTCTCTATTAACAGATGGCTTTACTATCCATGTAAATTGTCCACTTAACAATTATATGTGATCTAAAAAAAAGCTGGCAGAACAAGTAAGGGAATACAGAATGATTTCAGAGTAAAAAAATGAATTGTATTATTGTATATAAACAATGAACAATTGGGAAATGAAATTTATGATGTAATATTTATAATGGCAAGAAAAACAAGAAGTATTTATAAAAATGTAATACTAGTATCCCGAATAATTAAAAACATGTCTGATGAAAGAAATTTTAAAAGACTTAAGAATGGGTGGTGCCTGTGGCTCAGTGAGTAGGGGGTCGGCCCCATGTGCCAGAGTTGGCGGGTTCAAATGCAGCCCCAACCAAAAGAAACTCCAAAAAAAAAAAAAGGTAAATGAAGAAATATGCCATGTTGATGGATCAGGAGACATAATTCTTAAGATATAAATTGACACAAAATTGGTCTATCAATTCAACACAATCCCAATCAAAGTGCTAGGAAATATTTTGTAGAAATAGATAAGTCAGTACTGAGATTTTTATATAGACACAAAGGATTAAAAATAGCCAAAATAATTTTTAAAAAGAACAAACTTGTGATATTAGTGCAATCTTATTTTAAGACTCCCAATGAATTAACATTAATAAAAGTAGTATGATATAGTGAAAGAGAGGGATGTGTACATTAATGAAACAGACCATAGATTCCAAAAATGAACCTACACACACTTATTGTCAACAAAGTTGTCAAATAACTCAATAAAGAAAGCTAGTTTTTACAACAAATGGTTCTGAAACAACTGAATATCCACTTAGAATAAATTAACCTGACCCTTGCCTCATAATATACAAAATTAATTGAAATGGATGACAGACCTAAAAGTAAGAGCCAACACAAAAATTTATTGATAAATTTATAGGGGAAAATCTTTAGAGTAGGCAGATTCCTGAGATAGGATACAAAAATGCACAGACCACAGGAAAAACTTGACCAATTAGACTTTATCAATATTGAAATGTGTGGTTTTGGAAAAACATTGCAGAAAAAACATAATATACAACCCAATACAAATGGGAAAACTATTACAATAAGCACTTCAAACAAGATATATGAATGATTAATAAGTACAAGGAAAATGTCAGCAGCACTAGTCCTGAGTGAAATGCCAGTTAAACCCACAATGCACGAATATGGGTAAAATTTGAAAGACTAAAAATTCCAAATGTTGGTGAGGATATAGAGCAACTGGAAATCTAGACACTGTAGGAATGAAAACAGTTTGACAGTTTCTTAAAAAGTTAAACATGAGACCCTACATGATTTTTATTAACCTACATTGAGTTGGAACACATTCTTAGTATCACAAGAATGGAGAAGCAAGAATCCAATGTACTCAATCCTAATATGAAGCCAGTAGATGATCTAATACATACCCATATAAGAAGAAAACTCAAAGCAATTCAAGGAGTGGGGGAAGGAGGGAGCAGAGGGAAGGGAGGACCGTGGAGGATAGGGGATTACAGTGCATCGCACAGGTCTTGGGGTGGAGACACAACTATAAGAGGGACTTTACCTAACAAATGCAAGCAATAAGCGGTGTCTGTGGCTCAAAGGAGTAGGGTGCCAGCCTCATATACCAGAGGTGGCAAGTTCAAAACCTGGCCCCAGCCAAAAACTTCAAAAATATATGCAAGCAATGTAACTTAATTCTTTGTACGCTCCATGAAACCAAACCATAAAAATATAACAATAATAATTTAAACATGTACTCACCACACAGCCCAACAATTTCACTCTCAGGTATTTACTTCTCGCAAAATGAAAATATATGTCCAAAGACTTTCTCACTAATGTTTATAGAAGTTTAATTTAGAATAGCCAGAAATTGGAAACAAACCAAATGTCCACCAAAAGACAAATATGTAAACTTTGATGTTTCCATACAATGGAATATTTCTTAAAAATAAAAGAAATCAACCATTAATATATATAACATCACTAAATTGCAGAAGATTTTGGATGAATAAAATAAGTCAGAAAAAAGATAACTCAAATTAATCAATAAAAAAAGAACAACCACATTTCTTTGTGGGTAAGAGGCTTGAACAGAAAATTCTCTGAAGATGACAGGCGAATGACCAACATGCACTTGAAAAAATGCTCATCATCTTTAATCATTAGAGAAATGCAAATCAAAACCACTTTGAGATATCACCTAACTCTAATAAGATTAGCCCACATCACAAAATCCCCAAACTGCAGATGTTGGCGTGGATGCAGAGTGAAGGGAACACTTCTCCACTGCTAGTGGGACTGAAAATTAATACAGCCTTTTTGGAAAGAAGTATGGAGAATTCTCAAGGAACTAAAAGTTGACCTACAGTTTGTTCCTGCAATTCCACTACTAGGTATATACCCAGATGGACAAAAATCATTTTAGAAAAAAGAAATTGGCACCAGAATATTTATTGCACCCCAATTCATAATTGCCAAATCATAGAAGCAGCCCAAATGCCCATAAACCCATGAATGGATTAACAAATTGTGGTATATGTATACTGCAGCATACTATGCAGCCATAAAAGAGGAAGACTTTATATCTTTTATGTTTACCTGGATGGAGCTGGAACATATTATTCTTAGTAAAGTATCTCAAGAATGGGGAGAAAAAGTATCCATTGTATTATGAAACCAATATATAAGCACTTATACATTCATAGGACTGATAAAACACAAATATAGTCCAGCAAGAAGGAGGGGAAAGAAGGGAAAGGGGAGGGGGGGAGGGCAAGTAAAGGGAGGGTATTTGGTGGGATCTCACCTAATGTGCATAATGCAAGGGTACATTTCAAAACAACTAAGAGTATATAATAAATGTCTTACCACAAAAAATAAGTAACTGATGTGATGGTGATGTTAATCAGTTTGATTTAAGCATTCTACATTGTATATCAAATCATCACATTGTACCCTATATTTGTATACAGTTACAATTTAATAAAAATTAACTTAAAAAAAGAAAAAATCCTACTGTATAATTTCATTTATGTAAAATTCTTAAATAGTTTAAACTCTAGTAAGAGAAAACAAGTAAGTAGTTACATGGGGCCAGAGGTGAATGAAGTGAATTGACTGCAAAGGAGCCCCAGGGAACGCTTGGAGATGATGTCAGTACTCTATATCTAGCTTGAGCTACATTGAACTGTATACTTGCAATGGTTCATTTTTTTTTCTATAAATTACAATCAATTAAATTGACAAAATAATGCAAATTGACCTGCCTATAAAAATTTATGAAAAGGTAAAACCACCACTATGATGAGATTCTAATATTAAAAACAGATGTCTCATGAAAACCGTAAAAGTTCAGGATTATTTAAAATATTTTATGAGATTGATGAAAGAGACAGTATAGGTACTTTAGAAAATTTAGTGGCCGGGCATGGTGGCTCTCACATGTAATCTTAGCACTCTGGGAGGCCGAGGCAGGTGGATTGCTTCAGCTCAGGAGTTTGAGACTAGTCTGAACCAGAGAAAGACCTTGTCTCTAAAAACAGCCAGATGTTGTGACAGCCATCTGTGGTCCTAGCTACTTGGGAGGCTGAGACAAGAGTATCCCTCTAGCCCAAAAGTTTGAGGTTGCTGTGAGCTATGACCCCACGCCACTCTACCAAATATGACAAAATGAGACTGTGTCTCAAAAAAAAAAAAGCAAAGAAAAGAAAATTTAGATACTTTAGAAAGTTTAGAAACACATTATATTTACAGAAAAAAAGTCTAATTATAAAGGAAGTATAACATTGTACATGTGTGTGCATATATGTGTATGACTACCTGTTTGTTTCTTGGAATAGGGTGGGGTTATAATTAGTGGCAGGATTATTAAACAAGCAAAAGGTTTCTGTGATTACACTGAAGCTAGAGAAAGAAACATGAAAACACCTACAACAGATGAATAATATTTGAGACTTCTTGATAAGGGATGGCAAAATATAAGCATATTAGAAATATAATGTAGAGGAAAACACATTATAATGTCTTGAAAGCAAAATAACCAGGCTTCATCCCTGGAACAGTGTAACTTTTCTGTTTAATTCAAGAAAGCAAAAATATGATTCATGTCAGAGACTGAGAAATTCAAATATGGCATCTGCCATTTACAACTGCAAATAGTGTACAAATAACCTATTAAATGGGGCAATCCACAAATATCTGTGCATGTGACAATTCTCTTTCCTAGCGTGGAATTGAAGATCCTCAAATAAGGCTCAGCACAGTAGTTATGGCACTGACCACATGCACTGAGGGTGGTGGGTTCAGACCCAGCCCAGGCCAGCTAAACAACAATGACAACCACAACAAAAAATAGCCGGGTGGTGTGACAGGCACCTGTAGTCCCAGCTACTTGGGAGGTTGAGGCAAGAGAATCTTTTAAGCCCAAGAGTTGGAGGTTGCTGTGAGCTGTGGCGCCACAGCACTCTGCCAAGGGCAACACAGTGAGACTCTGTCTCAAACAAAACAAACAAAAAAAGATCCTCAAATAATATTCAGTAATAAAAATACAAGCATTGAGTGAAGAAAAAGAAAGAGTCCTGCTACCCGTGACTAAAAATTAGATTATAAGGATTGTTTCCCTTCAAAGAGAGAACATCTCTTGGTTATTTAAGGAAAAACCATTGGCCATTAATATATAACACAATTCATAGTAGGATGCCCCTGTAAATTATATAGCATGAAATCTATGGTCAAGAATGCATCTCTGGTTTAAAATTGACTTCTGTCTTCTGTTAAACCTTCCCTAATACATTTATTTGTGGCTTGCTGATTTGTATATTTTATCTTGTAATTATTTTTCATTTACTATTTTACTCGACTCCATCCTTTGCTTGTCTAATTTCTACTACCCCTAGTAACTCCAGTTGGAAACCTAGCATATATTATCCTATATTCTTCTCCAAGTTCAAATAATCATACACAAACTTTGCATGATTGCTTTTTCACCATTTTACACAAATTGATTATATGCATTTTGTTTTTTTCATCTGAAAATGTACCATGGGAAATTCCCCAAATTATCACTCAGTAAAATTCTAACTCATCCTTTTTATTTATTTATTTATTTATTTATTTGAGACAGAGCCTCAAGCTGTCACCCTGGATAGAGTGCTGTGGCATCACAGCTCACAGCAACCTCCAATTCCTGGGCTCAAGAGAGTCTCCTGCCTCCACCTCCCAAGTAGCTGAGACTACAGGCGCCCACCACAACGCCCGGCCATTTTTTGATTGCAGCCGTCATTGTTGTTTGGCGGGCCCAGGCTGGATTCGAACCCACCAGCTCAGGTGTACGTGGCTGGCGCCTTAGCCGCTTGAGCCACAGGCGCCAAGCCTAACTCATTATTTTTGATGTTTGCATAGTAATCCACAATATGCCTGATCTATAATTTAATTAACCACTGCCTTATTGTTAGGAATTTACTTTGATTCCTAAATACACATCCTTATAAACTGGGCTTTTCTGTATATGGCGAATCACCAGGAGTGGAAATGATGAGTCAAAGGGTATATAATTTTTAAAGTTTTTAATAGATATGAAATTTCTCTCCCAGAATGTTATACAATAATCTACAGTTTAATAGCAGTATCTGAATACTCATGCCTGTAGTCCTAGAATCAACAATAGATGATAGTGGCTTTTTAAAAACTGATCTAATAGAAGTGGTATTACATTGTTACTTTATTTGCATTTCCATGACTCACTAATGAGTTTCAACATTGTTTAATCCATTTTTGGCAATTCGGATTTCCTGTTTTGTAAACTTTCTGTTCATTTTTTTGCTCACTTTCTGCTGGATTCTTTGTTTCCTTTTTAATGGGTAGGAACTATTTATATTGCAGATTAAAAACCTCCCTTTCTGAACTCCATGTGGCAATCCTTTTGTCTTACAAGTGTATTGTCTATCCACTTTAATGATAATTTCACAGAACATCTACAAAATTTATAGACAAACATATTTGGTTTTTTCATAGTTTCTAAATGAATAATCTTATTTAAGAAAATTCCCCTCACCTCCTGATTATACATACAGTCTCCTAAATATTTTTGTAGAGTTTTTATTATCTTACATTTTAACAGTTAAGTCTCAACCTATCTGGAATTTACTTTTGTATTTGGTATAAGATAGGGGTACATTTTTAGTTCCTTCCAGATGGAGAGCTACTTGTGCCAGAACAATTTGATGAATAATCCATAATTTTCTCACCAAATTGAAGCCCTGCTTTTGACATATATAAATTTTTCATATATATGAGGATCTATTTCTACTTATTTCTACACCAATGTCACCAATATTCACCAAATGTTCCCATTTTCCTTTTTTTCTACAAGTAAAGTCTACAAATCCTTGCAGAGGCTCTAGTTTCCATGCAGCCTCCTCAAGTGGTATCTTATTTTCCATCACACTTTCATACTACTATATGTCCACTACCCTCCAGAGAGGTAAGGTAAGTATTCTTCCTTCTTACTGCTGTATCAGCACCATCTTTCAACATTTTTCCCAATACCCTCCAGCTTTGAACCCTGTGTCACCAGCCTATACAATCCATTACCCATAACTTACAGGGTCAACTACTGACCCTGAGTCACCCTTCATTTGTTCCATACAGCTTCTAGCTCACTGTCACTATTTCTAACCAATAAAGATCGTTCCCCACCCACCATCTCATATCTATCCCTTAAACTTCTTTTGTTAAGGTCACCAATAATTTCCAGAAAGCTATAATCAATAGTTAATTATTAGCCTTAATTATTATCTTACCTTCTTTAGCTGTGGCAGCTGACCAGTTAATCACTTCCCTTATTACAAAGCATTTAATTATGAGCGTGGCTTCGAGAATTTTTCCTTAAATGATAGAAAATCTAAGAGCCCTTTCCCTGGATCTGTTCTTTATCTACAATCACTTCTTTGGCCATTTCATCATTTCATAGTTATAAATAACAGTTACATATGGACAACTCCCAAATTAAATCTCTAGTCCATCTTCTGCCCTGAACTCAAAATGCTTATGTTCAACTGCATTTTCAACATTCTAACTTGTGTGTCTAACAGACATCTAAAACGTATCATTTTTATGTTAGGGTTCAGGGAAGGAAACCAAAACCACGCTAGCTATTATAAGCAAACAATGATTCAATACAGTGATAAAAAATTCCTCAAAAAGTCACTGAAATGATAGAGGGTGTAGCCATACTGATTTTCTTGTTTCTCTTTAATACAACTTAACAATTGCACTGGATGTTCCGATGCCTGTGATGCTATTCCCCAAAATATCAGCTTAGCTAACTTCTGCTCAGGTTTTTGTTTAAATATCATTTGCTCTAACCAACCTACATTAAATTGTAACCTATGCCCACAACATTGCTCATCCCTTCCTTACTTTTCTGTATAGCATTTGTAACACTATAATATACTTCTATATTTAACTTCTTTTTAGTTGCCTACTCTCTACTCCTCCACTAAAGTGCCACCTTCATAAAGGAAGAACATTTTTGACTGTATTTCCACTGCTTTCTCTCTAGTATCTAGAACAAGTTGAGCTTATATCAAGAGATAAAAAAAGTACTGGTTAGATAAACAAAGGGATGAATTTCATCACAATGGTTTCATATTATGTTCTGATATCCAGTAAGGAAAATCCTCTCCATATGACTTTTAAAACACATTTTTTTGGGCTTGGTACCTGTAGCTCCGTGCTTAGGGTGCCAGCCACATACACTGGGGTTGGCAGGTTCAAATCCAGCCCGGGCCTGCCAAACGACAATGACAACTCCAACCAAAAATAGCTGGGCATTGTGGTAGGTGCCTGTTGTCCCAGCTAGTTGGGAGGCTGAGGCAAGAAAATCACTTAAGCCCAAGAGTTTGAGGTTGTTGTGAGTTGTGATGCCACAGCACACTACCAAGAGTGACATAGTGAAACTCTGTCTCAAAAAAAAAAAAAAAAAAAAAAAAAAAAAATTTCTTGGGTATTTTCTGGCATTTATTTTTCCATTTAAATTTTGAGTTCAAAATTTACAATTAATTAAGTGAGGTGAATGCTATGTTAACTAGTTAGATTCCAAATTGTATATAAAATCAGCACTTCGTACCCCATAAATGCAGTAATGTACACAGTTACACTCTAGTAAGAAAAAAAAAATTTGAGCTCACTGAGCACATGATTTGTTTTTATGTGTTAAACAGGTATGTGAGATTCCTTAGACATGCTGTTATCTTTGTTGGCTCTTTCACATTTATATCAGTCCATTGTCATCTCCAAAAAGCTGGTCAGCACTGAAAGAGTGAAGCAGCTTTCCCATTGTGGGAAGCAAGGAAGAAGCAGGCGGCCCATCAGTTTCCTGATGAAGCACTAGAGAAAGACCGCAAGTTCCCACAGTCTCCTCTCTCGGGCTGAGGGCAGAAGTATATAGGCCACTTTTCACCTCCTTTGGGGGTCTCTTACGGACCACATAGATGAAGCACACGGATAACATTGACCTCAAATTTCATTAGAGCTCTGTGGTACATGCTTGCCCCCAAATCCCTCTGTGACCCTAATCCAAAGTCACATATACTTGTCTTTAAGACTTTTCCCACTCCCAGCAGAAGAAAGTTCTGAATTGGTTCTCTCTTCCCATAACACCCCAAAGCTCTATTTGCCACATAGATAATGATTGACCCAGCAACTATTGACTTAGGGCATAAACAAGGACTGTTTTTTTTTTTTTTCTCCTCCAGAATATTTTTTTTCCTTTATTTGTGGCTAGATAATATTTTTCAAAGACATATATTAACAATGTGATTACTTGGTATCCTTCCCTTGCCCTTTATGTCACAAATTTGAGGTATTAGATAATAAATTGCCATCATTTAAGGAAGAAATATGACAGCCAGAAGTACCTTCTCAGATTTTGAAAGCTAAACTTCACTCCCTTTAGAGAATGAATTTGGAAAGAAAGCAGCAGAGTGAGAGAAAGACACCCTCATTCCCTCGGCTAGCGTGGAATTCCCCAGACTAGGAGAAAATACAGAAGCAGAGAAGCTATGAGAGGGTAGAGAGAGGTCCAAAACACAGAGGTAGGCAAATCCTTCTAGATAGGTTTGTGACATGTAAGAGCAGGATAGACTTCTGCCCTGTTGCCAGAGGACAGACCAGGGAAGTGACAAACTGCAGAATAGAAATGGCTGTGCAGTTCTTTTGAATAATTGAACCTTAGGCAGGATTTTCCTTGTTCCCAGTATGATGCAGAGGCAGCATGGTGCTTTCTATATGCCCCAACATGAAAAGAATGCAGAGGAAACAGGGACTCAAAGGGACCACTAGGTAAGGATTGATGCATACCATCTGGTGACCTGCATGCCCATTTTATTGCAAATAGGATGTCCTTATGGCTGCCCTATTGAATATAAATGTGGACAATGAAATAAAAGACTAAATGAATCACCAACACCTTAACACACGTAACCTCCTTTAGAATTCAGGCACAATTGAAAAGAAAGGAAGGAATCTTGAGTAGACTCGCAATAATTCTTTGCTGTCCTAATAAATGGCATTATAAAATAGAAATTAGGTTGTTTTAGAAAATGAAGTTAGGCTCGGCACCTGTGGCTCAGCGGGCTAAGGCGCCAGCCATGTACACTTGATCTGGCGGGTTCGAATCCAGCCTGGGCCCGCCAAACAACAATGATGACTGCAACCAAAAAAAAAAATGACCGGGCGTTGTGGCGGGCGCCTGTAGTCCCAGCTACTTGGGAGGCGGAGGCAAGAGACTCGCTTGAGCCCAGGAATTGGAGGTTGCTGTGAGCTGTGATGCCACGGCACTCTATCCAGGGTGACAGCTTGAGGCTCTGTCTTAAAAAAAAAAAAAAAAAAAAAGGTAAATACTTTAGTTTTTATGAACCTCACTGTCAGTCCTAGTTACTGAATTTGCTGTTGGGGCAAGAAATCAGCCATAACTACATACAAAACAATGGGCAATAGCTGTGTTTCGATAAAACTTTATTTGGAGAACAGGCAGCAAGCTGCATTTCCCTTTGAGATCTCGTTTGCCAACACCTAACATGCTTAAGTCCATTTTATCTTTTTTACTGGGTGCTTAGTACTCCATTGTACTCCATTGAATGAGTGAACAAGCTCACTTCACGAATGCCCTGTTGGCAGACATTGAAAGCTGTTCTCACCAGATGCTCTCTTCACCCTGTGCTGCTTATCCACTGGCTAGATTAGCTGATGCCTCTCTCCCAGTGGCGTGCCATGAGCCCTGAGATCACATGCCTCGTGAACTGCTCCGTGTTCCGCCTGAGTCCTTTCCCCAGCTGAGCTGACGAGCAGTCCCAAGCCTGTTTAAACCTCCGTACTTGTTACTGTAGTGCGTAATTGAATGAAACGACGTGTTAACTAGAGAAATAGAAATACAGGAGAGAGAGCATTGATTCTAGGAAAACTAAGTTGATTATGTTTTGAAAGACTTGATGAAGGTAAATTGGAGTTTCAAAGAAAATCTCTCAAAGTAGGTATAGGTTGAGATAATTACAAGAGAGGGAAAACCAATGTGCTTACACTGGGCATTGCGGTGAAGGCCCCACATCGTTAGCTCCCTGGAAACAGCAGGCCCAGGAACCAGGCTGAGTCACTCCACGATTCTCAGAAGCAGGACTGGGTGGGGGATGCCCCACACTCCTACCTTGCCCAGTCATATTTTCCAGGTCTCTGGGGACTTCCTGTCTCTGACTTAAGCCTGTATTTGCATCCTCTCCGAATGTCAGAGGTTAGTGAGCATGAGAGTCTACCTCTCCTCTCCAAAGCCTGGTCCGGTACCATTTTAAACAGTGCTAAGTCAGTATTGACATTTCGACGCTTTATTTCCTTAGCACACTGCCTGTTCTGTTCCCCCTACATTTTTCTCCCGGGCAGAATCTATCTTATCTGACATTGCAAAGCAGTTCACATCGATTCTGGCGAATGGTCTACTTTGATTTTTGCTACAGGGAGATTTTACTACAAATTCACATATATTGTTTTCTCAACAAATGGAAAAATATGTTCCACATTCATCGCGCTGGGACTGCCGAGCCTGCTATTTTGTAACTCACTGTCTCATCTCTTTTATTTGCCTTCTCTGTCACTGTTGATGTTTTCCTAATACTTCATCCTTTATGCAGACTCCTTCCTTGGAGCCGAATTTGGCAGTGGAGTTTGCCTAACTAATGGGGACCATATGCTCTGCAATTACATTCCCCAACAACACTCCAATTTGTTAGCAAATATTGGAGAAGGCAAGTTGAGAAACTGGAGCGCAAGGAACTGTCAGGAATTGGCACATTCTGACAGGTAAACCTGCATGTACTGCCCCTGGGGAGTGAGTTTTGGTTCAGGCTGGGCTGGTATTGACTTCAGTTGAAGGAGGATTTGTTTTTGAAAGTATCAATCAATTGGTGTATTGTTCTTCAGATAGCTGAGTCCTCTCTGATGTGTTCCCAGTGGCATCCTGTACTTACCCCTATAGATCAATTTTTAAGACCTGACCAATACCTGTTTATTTGGTTGGTCCCAATCCCTTCCCAGATTGGAAAACTAGAATCCTGGAATCATGGCATTCCTCACTGTTATATCCCAGCTCCCAGTAGAACGCTCCTTCCCATTCTTCAAGACCTTCCCTTCCTCGAGGCTAGACCAGCTAGCCCAGCCTCATCCTCTGGAGTCCATTCTCCCCCAAAGAGTTCAAACTCATAGTGTTGTGAAGATGTAAAGCATGGCCCCAGCATGGCAGCATTGCTTTTTAAGGGGTCTTTTTTGCCTTGAGTTAAACTTTTGTTTATTGCCCCATTGGGGAGTGAATTTGGGGCAGGATGAGTCAAACCTTTGGCAGATCATCCTGGGTTTTGATAAGCTAAATACAAGGATTTCAAAGGAGTGTTCTTTCTCTGTGCCAATGGCAAGAAGTTGTAACTAGCCTGAGAGTAGGTGGCTGGGGAGATCCAGCTTTTCAAGGGCCTAGGAAAAGTTGCACATTTCTTTAGAAGCCTGCTTGCTGGAGCCTCCTGCAGAAGCACATGTCCTGCTGTCCTGCGGGCTCTCTCAGGCACCCCAGCTAAAGACAGCAGCTCTTCCTCCCTCCCGCTGCCCACGGCGGCCTTGACCAGTACCCGCTGAGTATCTGCCCGGAGATGTGGGGGTCTGTTTGCACTTGAAGCTGAACAGACAAGTCGATGGCTCCTATCAGGCCACAGCCCTGCCTTTGTCAGACGATGCGTGTGAGTGTGCAAAAGAACCCTGATGAGGACCAAGGGACCTTGCCACCATCACCGCATGTCCACATCCCCATGGCCATGTGACTGCTCCAAAGACAAAAGAAACACTCCTTGTTTTAGAACACAAATACATAAATTTTTAATCTGCGAAAAATACAAAATGAAACCATGTACAAGTTATGTACAAACCCTTTTTACAAGACGAGAGTTATCACTGGTTGTTACAGATGGACAGAGTTGGGTAGATCATTTCGGAGCACCAGCATTATTCTCCTCTTCAGTTCCTATTAGGTCTTAGTAATTAATCATAATTATAACCGCAATACCAACGGTCAAAAGATTGAAAGACGAATAAGCCACGCTCTTTTTCCTTAATGAACATGTAGGCCGACCTCTGCTTGTGTGTGTGTGTGTGTGTGTGTGTATACAGTTTCTTTCTTTGTCCCCTGAAGAAACCTCAAGTGCCGGTTTTGGTGTTAAGTGGAGGGAGGTTGCTTTTCAGCATCTGGGTGGTGGGATGTGGGCCAGAGGTTTTAATCAAGACGTGATTGTGCCACGTGGGAATGGAGCATTTTTAATTAGGATTTCCCAGCAGATCTTGGTTTATGTTTGAAATGTTACAGTTCTACTCAAAGGCCTCTGGGGCTATGTTCAACGGAAGGAAGGGGAGGGGAGGGCGCTGCTCTGGGGTGATCAGGGCACTGGTTTAATGTGGAAGTGTGGCTCAGGCCACCTCGTTGGCGGAGCTCCCTTCCCTGCTAGCTGCCTTCACTCACTGACCCTGGGTCACAGGGGCAGGGAGCTCTGTGTCACTCGAGCAGACATGTGCCGGTGCCTGGTGTACATTCCAGCTAAGATTCCAACAGCAAGGCCCAGTACTGCTTCCCCACGAGGTGCACCGGGGGCTCGGTGTCCCTTCTGTCCTTGTTCTGCTGAATATCAAAGTAGAGGAGAGGAAACACAGAAGTCCCCAAGAGCATGAATAAGCCAAAGGAAACCTTTCTGAATTTCAAAATCTATCTAGAAATAAGATCTGTTTTCACCTGGCCCAAACATCTCTCCTCACATTGCCTGTCCAGAAAAGCCACCAAAGCAAGGTGACTGTAGCATTTATTTTCAGAACTCCAAGCCAAAGATGCCAGTGTGTGCGCTGCTCAGTGGGGGATGAGAAACAGCACAGTGACAAGAGCTAGGAGAGGATGCCCACATCAAGAACTCTCTCTCTCTCTCTCTATTGACTCCCCCAGAAAGAGTGCCAGTCACCTGCATGACCTGTGCAGCCTCCTCCCTCCATGGCATCTGAAGTAACACATAGTGGCCCACTGATCAGGCCTCATGACCAGCTCCGGGTATGAAGAGAAATAAGGGAAGTGCCTGCCCCACTGGTCAGTCCTTTTATTCCTGAGACATCATCACCAATACCCTCCTTCTCCAGCCTCATAGATGTTCCACCTGCTCTCTCTTAAAATTCTCCTCTCTTGTTTCCAGTTTTCCTGGTTTGGGAGTGCTCTAGATAATCCTGAACCAAGAGTAGCTACTTTTTCTTCTCCCCAAATAAACTTGCCAACTGATCTTCTGAATCTTCATTTGCTCCTTAGGAGAATTCATCCAGGCGCCTCCCAGAAGAACCTCTGTGGGTCTGGCTTCCACACCCCCAGGGCCTATTGTACCCTCTCCTTAGCTCCATTTTCCTCACTCCTCTTGACTATGAAGCCTTCCCTTAGGGATAGCTGCCACCTGCTTCCACTGTGGATGAGTCCAACACCTCTTAGCTGCCTGCATGCACAGCCTCACCTCCACGTGATTTCACCCTTGAGGTCCAGATTACATGTTCCTCTCACAAAGAGCCTTTTCCAGACTCACGGCCATTGCCCCGACATCCCCAACCAAACTTGGACAACTATTACAATCCATAACATTTACTTGCTCTTCAAAAATTACTTACTGAACACATTAGGTGCAACATTATCTTTTTAATGTATGTGTATCTATGTTCCCAATTAGTCAGGGAGGCGAGTATCTTCCTGGGAAAGCCTTACACAGCAAGGAGCATACAGTAGTTACCCAAAAAGTACAGGAAGCCATCAGCAGTTACTGGAGAGCATCACCTACCCTGCCACACCCGAGATGACCCTGCCTTCATACCTGAACGCAGGCCCTTTGCTTGACTAATTTGCAAATCCTCTTTTCTCTAGAAATCCTGCTTTGCTGAACCACTTCTAACCAGAACATGTTTCCCTAGTTCTAACTCCTACCATATTGAAAGGTGATAGATACCATGTCCCCAGGGCTTCCTCAGTCCCTCATGACTCTGGGGGTAGGTTTTGTTTTTAGATGGATTCTAAGCTGAGAGCAACACCTGTTCTGTGCTCATTTCTCCCCACCCTCGCACTCTCTTTACACATATTTACTGAATGCCCACTGGCTACTTGATTATCTGAACTAATATGGGAATTCATATCTGGCAGTCCCGGCCTATGTATCATTCTCTACTATTTGTTGATAATCTGCTTTGTGTTCTCAGTATATTAAGGTGTCTAGAAAGTGCTCTGAGTGGCAGGTTTAAAAAGAAATCTGAATATCTCCTGCTACCCTCTAATCTACTCTGTGAGTCTGTTGCTGGCGTTCTAGTAATTCAGTAGAGTAGGGACATCTGTATCTGACTGTCCCAGGACAGACAGCAATTTGGGTGAGCATGGTAGGTGGTGTGCGTGGTGACTTGGAGTCACCTGGTGGGTGAAGTGGGGAAATACTCAGCTTGAGGACCTGCTGGGAAAATACTCAGCTCCGTGTATGCTGTCACAGTGACTTCGAGGAAGAACTCACATCTCACTCCTTTCAAGCCCCAAGAGGCACAGCTATTTCTGCCCATCTCTCTGTTTGTCTGGAAGTTTTAGTAGCTTTCTATGAATCCTAAGTCAGGTTTCAACTGCATAGCTTGACCCTTAGACTATATGCAAGGTCCAGCAGATGCAATGCCCTTTTTAAAAGTAGTATTATTATACAAATAAATATAAAATGTAGAAATTGGTGGGGACACACGAAAAGACAAAAGCCCTACCATTTCATTTGTATTAAGTGTTTGATCTTTTGGCATTGTCCGTACCTTCTGTACAATTTTCTTCCTGCAAATTGCTAGAAGAAAAGAGGCATGATTTATGCCAGACCCTGTACTTTACAAATTTTTCAATGAGATTTTGTCTTAGTTTCCCTGAGCTGTCCTATGCAAGCTTATCACAGTAGGCAACCTGGCCTATCTATTGCAATCACTTTCCTACAACTGCGTTGTGTCCCATTAAGTCCTCTCTCCAAGAAAACCCTCCTACCCCACATTTCTCCACTTTGGCCACCCATTTCCTATTGAAATGCCTCCTAAGCCCATCAAGCATTATATGCCTCGTCATTCTTCCAGGCCACACAGTTCAAGGCAAGCTCTTCTTCCTTTAACGCAAAGCACTAGTTCTTGACACCATATGCATACCCACAGCTCCTAGTATTTAAAATACTGCTTTTATATTTTTTTCCTTTTCTTTCCAGATCCTTGATACATGTTCTAAGTTTGGCTTGTCTTTACATAAAGAGTGTCTGGGCCTTTTTTGTACTAAAATATACAGCAAAAAGAGGAAGATCTGGTACCAGATAGGCTGACTAAGTATTCTTTCTCCAACTAACCACGAGGGGCTGTGATAGCCCAGAGCTTCCAACTGCTGTAGTGCTGCTGACCTTGGGCACACAGTCTCTTTTTTATACATGTTTTAAGCTAGGCTACTATAGGAATGGCAACTTAGGCTTTGTGGTCTCTCGAGAAATAAAATTAAACACATTCTCTGAATTGTCTTACTTTTTATGGAAGTATCGAAACTATTAACATGCAAGGAGGGCAGAATCAGAACGGACTCCAGTTAAACAACCAGTATGGCCACACTGGTACCAACCAGCTAGAATCATTTTTAATTACTGCTCTTTGCCAAACAGATCTAAAGGGCCTCATTACCTCCTCCAATGACCTTGGGATCTGTGTGCTGAATCATCTCTATTGGGTAGGAAAAAGATGTCATTTGTGACCATGGAACGAGGAGGAAAGAGACAGGAAGGTAATTTACCAGAAAGGTTGTAAGTGAATTCTTATAAAAAAGGTTGTAAGTTTCTTTATAAAGAGGGTGAGTCAAATCCCAATTAGTGAAGGCCCTTTGGAAGGACATAGTGACTGGTGGTTTTACTACCATTTCAAAAGCAACAAATAGGAACAGAATAGAAAAATGGACAGATTCTGCACTGTGCTGGAACTCAGTGTCCAGTTGAAGGGACATGCTTAGTCTCCTGTGGCTCACACACAATTGAGTGGTTTGGCATTCCATTTCTCTCCCTTCCCACCTTTCTTCCTCTATTTTGCCCTCCCTTCCTTTAGTGATCTCTTTGACAGTAAAAAAAAAAAAAAAAAAAAAGATCATTCAAAATTACATTTATGAATCTAAGTAGGAAAGAGATGGATAGTTTATTAATGAAAGAAAAAAAATAAAATTCAATAAACAGAGGATAGGAAATGAAGTGATAAGTAAGAACAGTAACTTCCTAAAGGCCAGATCCATGTGGGGAAAGAAAAATGGGGAAAGCAGCAGGAACTTGGGGGTCTGCAGCCTCAAACTACATGCTGGGAATTAGAAATATTGGTTAGAGATGAAGGGATTAGCTGAAGCTGGGCCTTGAACCAAGGAAAAGGGAAGGTAGGGATGAGATTGCGACGAAAACCCTAGAAATATGCAGAAAAATCTGACCAAAGTGATTCAAGTGTATCTGAGTTTAAAAATTTGCATCTTAAACCTGTAGATACTTCAAAGTGAAAAGCACAGCAATGGACCTAACTACTCTATGCAGAAAATGTAGACTACATCAAGGTCAGGAGCAATTGCTTGGATAATGAGGCAAAGGGAACATTATTCCAGCTCTGGACAAGATTGCTTCCAAAGGCATTGCCCAGGAGAGGCAGCCAATCCCACGTTCCCACTCCTAACTTAGATTATGTCCTCTGGGACCCTCCAGTCCTCGAGTACAAACAAAAAACTTTCTATTAAACTATAAGTAGGGAAGATGGGCTTTCTACCCAACATTAAAAAATCCCCAAATTCTCAAGCTTTCTCACTTTTCCCTTTCCAACTGCAGGTGAACCATTCTAATTCCCTGTTTACTTACAGTCTTCAATCAAATGTTTTACACAATATATCACAAGATGAAAGGAAAGAGCTTCTGAGTGTTTTCCAACATGCTTAGTCACAATCACTTTTGTTTAAGATGTTTTATGTTAGTTTGAGGGGACTCTCTAAAATATGAAATGGTTAAGACAAAAATGAGTTTTCTCCATAAGAAAGGTGATGGTAGAAAAGCACTTCCAAGTAGATACTTGGCTGCTTTGTCAACAGCCTAATAGTGAGACTTTGATTTCCCAAGCATCCAAGAGTCATTAGTTTGTGAAAATGGCTTTTCTGAAACCCTACACTGGGAGGGAATATCAAAACCTCATCATATGGACTGTATGAAAGGAGACCATCATTGGTCTAAGGAGGATGTGGGCAGAGACAGTGGAGACGGATAAGGACTCAAAGCCAAAGAGTTGAACCAATAGAAATAAACCAGGGAGAAGCTCTGGCATTCCCTTGAACCCTCCAGGGGTTTAACAAATCTTATTTCTATTTCCATTTCCATTTTCAAATCACCAGGTACCAGTTTTTGTCAAAGGAGCCACTAGCCATTTTGCTTACTTTCTTTTAAAATGTACTAGTCCAGAACAATTCATTACGATAAAGGCAAAACAGGACAAGCTTATTGTTGCACCTTAAAAGAAAATGGATTTCTACCAATTTAGTTTTTTGGGGGGTACTTTATAAACCAAAGAGCCCTTTGCTGTAGGAAAGTATCTTAGCCACTATGATTAAAATAAAATTAGGTTCAAATCTCTAGCAATGAATGGACTTAAGATGGAGGTGGAGTTTGCACTTCTGTTTCTAAACTGCCTTGGTAAGGAGAGAAGGTGGGTAGAGAGGGTAGGGGAAATGGGGCACTCGATTTCCCTTTAATGGAAGATCCTTTAGGTGGCCATTATAGCCTGCCAGAGGAGACCAGATGGCTATAACAAATTCAGAGGTGGCTTTCAGGAGCAAGAGTGAAGAGCCCACTGTCGTTCATGAAGGAAGGAAGAGCATGGCTAGACATGAATGTACTAAGGTGACCCCCAATGCAAAATTATTATGTAAAAGAAGGCCTAGCTTTCAGGAAAGTTGTCAAAATCCTAGCAAAAGATTCTCCCCACAAACAGGTGTGACTTGTGTTGGAAATTGAGAAATGTTTATAAGCCTGAATATAGACTGTTGATGTCATTTTAGTCTGTTGTGTAGACTAGTGATTACTTATAAGTAGTTTTTAAATAATCCAGTTGGACACACATTATAGTCACAATACTTTTATAGAACTAATTCTACAAAATGTGAAGACAGAGTAACCACGGTCCGACAAGTCACTGCAGGACAAGGCCTACGAGGTGGAAGCATGACTGGAGTGGTTCTGCAGGGAGAGGGCACAGGTGGAAGCTCCTTTTGTCTACGTTGGTAATTGGAGTACTTAGTGGACATATGTTTTCCTGGTGATCTTGTTGCTTTGCTCTGATCCGATTTGCACTACCATAACTAGTTACCACAGAATCATGGCCTAACGAGTGAATGGGATACATGTCATAGGACTTTGGGGGATACTTTGGTTCGTTTGGCTTCTGTAAGTGTCCACAGTTTAAGGAAATAAAAATCACTGTCACAACCATGCTTCTCCAGAGACCCTGATGATCACATCAAAGATTGATAGTTTTGAAGGTGAAAGATTTACTAAGTCATTTGGAATAAAACAGCTGTACACCACGCATGCAAGCGACGGTGGAGCTCTGAGACATCGTAATTATGTCTGATGGCGAGAAAAATCTCTTGACCACAGCATGAAGTGGCTGATACATTTGATTTCACCACTGGTAATTTTCCAAGGCCTTTTTTAACAGTCTATAATAAGTGCATTCATTGCTTTCCATTTGTTACTATCATTATTATTTTTTTAATTGTTGTAACAAGTTTTTGTATGTTTTGCCCCAGCAACTGAATAAAGGCAAGTCTGCAAGTTAAAATCTGGACAAATGTCATCTCTTTGATCATGGACATTTTTTGGCTTTGAAACAAAAACTCAGCGAGAAGAATGAGTACCCTCTCACAGCCTATCCTGAAGCGAAACTATTCATTGGTTTTACAAACTTTCAGGCTGAAAGCACTGAGACTTGGAGAGTAGGGAGAAAGTCCACCAGACCCTCTCAAAGTTGAAATTACTTGCGTGGCGGTTTAAAAATATGAAATTAGAAGCACAACAGCAGTAGGAGTTCCCAGCATTGGAATGACAGAACAACGTCGTGTGTGCCTCTGGTTCTCGGCTTCCACATTCCAGGCTTGCCCACCACCCTCTCCGTGTTGGCCAAGTAAACCTGACCTGGCAATTATAGAAAACCTGTAAGAAGGTCTTCCCTTGAAGTAGGGATGCTAAATACAGAATGAAAACTAAAACTATAAAAATAGGACTTTCAACTGTGAAAATAAATAAGTTTCCATTTATTAAGAGCTGGTGTCAATGCAGATCAAAATACACACCCATCCGGGAGAGTAGCAGGTATTTATCTGCTACCTTTCTTTTTTTCTTTTTTCTTTTTTTGGATTTACTAAAATACATGTATACATCATTGGCCATTTTAAAATTATTTTAATAATTCCTTTCCCTTAATTACAACTAATTGTGATGGTGACCATCATTCTCCTCAAAGAAAAGGAGAGAAGAAAGAGAAATATGTATTAAGGAGTCTGGCCACTTATTTCGATTTTGCATTGTTTAGATAGTGGGAAGATATTTGACAAAGAAAAAAAGAAAAAATATATTTTCTTTCTAATAAATAAAAATAATTAAAAATGCTAGAGGCTATACATGACTGTTTTTGTATGTTCATTTATAAATGAAATAATTTCCTTTCCCAAAATACATGGAAGCAATATTCAATATTCAAGGCAGACAAAGAGACAGAGCTGTCTACTTTATTTTCTTGCAATTCTTGCTTATCCTAACGTTTCCACCAGTGATTCAGCATGTATAGGAAGAAAAGTCACGTCACCATTTATGAAGTTTGTCAGGCTTTAAAAAAATAGTTCTGGTCTCCTGGGAGTCAACATTCATCTTCAACTTCTCTGATTGGTGGAATCAAGCTGCTTGTGGATTTATATTGGTTGATCTGGTTAGCCATGTGAGTACTCATGGGCTTGATTTGAATGTTTCTGGGATAGGCATTATCCGGTTCATCTGTAAACCATTTCTTTTCTGCTAAAGGGCAAAATGGGTAGAGAACAAGAAGGAGAAATGAGAAGTTTAATTAGTCCTGGGGTAAAGCCTTTGGAAAGTTCATTGAAAAATGCAAAAAGGTAATCAATGGAAGCTGACAGTGAGTAATTGCTAAGAGAGACAGTGCAGTGGAGGCAGGACCCCAGAACCTGAAACATACCTCTGCTTCCTGTAGCAAGGGACTGACAAAACGTACCTCTGGGACATGAAGGTACCACAGGTGGACCTCAGAGAATAAGGAGGGGCTGGAAGATGAACTCTGGCAATGTTCTCTGAAGTTATATTAGTGGCCTGAAAAGCTTTGGAAGGGAGGGGATGTTGTGTATATCAGATATTGGGTAGCAATACTTTTCCTGGGGAAAGATTCGTGCATCTTATGAAATGAGTGGGAGGACACCATCCTTGCTGAAGAGCGAGTGATCTAGAATCTCGCACAGGATGGCCTCCACCAGCATTTACTTGGCTTTGCTCATAATAAGCTCACTTAAAGGCATATCTCCACTCTACCATCCTTCTGTTTCTTTTGCAACCAGTTGTGGGGGTCATAAAGTAAACCCACAGATGTTGCCCGCCAATGAAAGTGAGCATCTGAATAGCAACCAATGTTGTAAAGACAATTTTGAGATGAGATGGCTTCTATTTTCAAGCCATGAAATAAAGTTATGAAAAGAGTTCCGAGCGGCAACATCTTAACCGACTATAATAACCCAAGCTGTCGACAAGGGAGCTCGATGAAGTCTTGGCATTTCATTTCCACCCTAAATAAAGCAATGGCTGAACAAGAATGCTGAGTCGGGACATTCAGGGGCTGGGGTGAGAATGAGAATGGTCTAGCATGCTCTTAGCAGTGCAGAGCTATTTCGCAAGACTCAGCTCCCATCCCCGCCCCTTTCTAGGGCTGAAATTTTCTGGGAAATTGGCCATGTGTATAGATAGGATAGGACTGGGCAAATAGGACATTCTAACTTGGGAGTCATATGCCTCATTTTAATGGCCTAGGGACAGAAAAGAAAAAAAAGGGTAAAGAGTAAAAGCTATCAAGCACACCCACTGCTCTAGAGACAATGGTCTCTCCAGCTTCCTTTTCTGCTTACCAAAACAATTCACAACTGACTTGTCAATGACTATCACTCCACCTGGCTTGATGTGTGTGTGTGTGTGTGTGTGTGTGTGTGAGCAATGATTTATAAATTAGGCATCCATGATCAGCAAATGACCCAGTGCCTGTTTCTCCTTGGTCCATACCTTTGCTATTTTGCGTATCCTGAACACTCAGCATTGCTAAGTGCTGTCGCCGGTGCGGAAATGTGCCTGAGTAGAAGCTTCACGACCCTTTGTTCAGCAGCTCAGTTTACCCCGCAGGAAACTTGCTACCTCTTGCCTCGTTCTCCCCACCCCCCTCCTTCTCTGGCTCTCTCACCTATTATAATTAAGTTCACTTTGATTTGAACAGATTGGACGATAGGAATTCATAATGCTACATCCTCACAGTGAAGCTAACTGATTAAGTGCTTTAAATTATTCCCCCTGACAGAATGATAAAGTTACAATCTGTTCTGAGATGATCTACAGCTTGCCAGACTCCTACAGCTTCTTTCTACATTCATTTATCTTTTTGTCAAGCAGAGTTTTTTTTTTTTTTCCTAAGCTTCAATTCCATAGATCTTTTAAAGTCATCAGCACATCTGAATTATTAATGAGGCTTTAGAGGCAAGGTTCCTGATGGGCTGGTTAAAAAAGGTTGTATAGAAATCGGGGACTGTGTACACATCAAAATAATTTCAGCTCCATTTAAAAAACCATTTAGTTCAAGTGTGACATAGATGAACCATTATGCATTTGTGGAAACCAATTTTTTGTGATCTACGATTAAACTAACCTTTCAGAGAGGAGTAAAGTGTGATGGTTATCATGTTTTAAAAGCATTGCCAGGCCGCTGAAACAATTTCAAACTACGACTTTTTCAAACAGTTTATGTGCAAAGATGATTTTCAGAGGGGTTGAGCCTGGCGTTTGTGCTCTGCTAGCCTGAGCCGCCCTTGGTCTTGGCCATGTCGTTATGCAGGCTGATTTTGCAAAGGGATTTAGTGCTAGGCTGGACATGCCAGGTTGGAAGACTGAACTCTGTTGATGGAAACGAGTAGGTCTTTTGGGTGAAAGATCTAAGACAGACGCAATTTGCTGAAATTTTTACAACTGCTGCAGAGAATAATTATTCAGAATTTAGTCTTTACAGTTCAATTCAAAGTTGGCATTTTGACCTTTCACGGCAGAGAGAATATCAATTTCCTTCTGCTGTCTGTAAGAAAGAGCGTTATTTCCCCATTTAACCTTCTCTCTTTCCTTTTAAATTTCTTGCCATAAAAAAATAAAATATCTAAGCCCAGTAGACCATGTATTGGCCACACAGCCTCAACACCAGGAATGAGTCTTCTTAAAGCACATTTTGGGAGGAGTTCAGGTTTTCATCATGCCTGACAAACAGCTGTTTAATTCAGGTGCCTCTTAAGATGTGTATAGGTATAGACGTATATGTACATGTTTATCTATAATATATGTATATGTGGTCCCATCTTGGAAGGGTACAGGTAAAACTTACTGAATGCAGACTATTAAGGGCTTTACACAATAACCAAGAAAATGCCATGAAGGCTATGTTAACCAGTTTGATGAAAATATTTCATATTGTATATGAAACCAACACACTGCAGCCCATGATTGCATTAATGTACACAGCTATGATTTAATAAAAAAAATATGTATATGCATGTGTTGTTGGAGACTTGGTCAGGTAGGATATTAAGCAAAGGGAAATATGCAAATACTCTGAGCATTTGAGTAAAATTTCTGGTGGCCAAGATACTCTGTGCAAAGATTCTCCCGATGAGTTTCAGAAGAACACACAATGATTGCCAGTCATTCGGCTTTAAAGGAGGGTGCTTTAAGTAGGACAATGACAACGTGATTTATTTACTCTTGGCTTCCAAAGAAGAAACGATGCCAGTGTGTGACTACAACATTGGCCACAAGGAAGAAGACTCAGAGAAGAGACTCAAATGAGTGTTGATGTGGTCAGGAAGAAATCCAACCCCCTAGGTTTATCTCCCCCTCTTGCTTCGTCCTACATGCCAGAAAGAGTTTCAGGAGCTTCATGTTCATCCCTTAGGTGAGGAAGGCAATGGATCTGGGTGTGAAGGCTTCCTCCCTGCCAGAGAAAAATATCTGCATGTGTTAATAAGCTTCTCGAGGGTGAGATCCCCGATGCTCTGAGTACAAAGTGTGACCTCCCAGGAGTTAGTGAAGTTAGGAAAGGTGTATAGCTAGTGGCTAGTGGGCTAGTTGGAGAGAAAAATCTGGGAAACAACCATAGTGAGATACCAGTAACACAACTGTCATTGGCAGATGTCACCAGCCATGCCATGAGATCTCCACCATGGACAAGCGACGGGGTGTAGGCTAAAGAGACTGTGTGGGGGTGCTTTAAGTAGGACAATGACAACGTGATTTATTTACTCTTGGTCCAAGTCAAGAGAACCTACTTCTCTCATGTACAAGTCACGTGGCTCTGAGCAAATTTTTTTATCTTAGCTTCAGTCCTCATCTGTAAAAATAGGCCTGCTGATATGGACTTCTGAATATTGTTTAGATAAATTCTTAGTGTTGTTAATAATATTAGCAGGCCTTATATCATAGGGGCTAATCTCAGGGCTCCTTGAGTCTCTCAGATTCTGCATGTCTTAAATGGAGACACCAACAGCATTTACATCTGAGGCTGTCTGGAGGATTGAATGGGTTAGTATATGGAAAGTACTTTAAAGATGCCTGGCCCAAGGCAACTTATTGGTAAGGCGTTAGCTTTTAGTTAATATTGATCTGAGTACTGTCAGTAAGAAGGGATGATATGAGGATGGGTACCTTTTGAATATAGTTATAATTGATCCCCTTTAGCAGAGAAGCTGTGGGTAGAGAACTAATGTGTATAACTGGGGGACTGGCCTGAATTTGAGTTGTGGCTACAGAGATGACAGAGTCGGATTTGATTGATAGTCTTCATTTGGCAGGTGAAGGAAAGGAAGGGGTAACTTGGTGTTATGTCCCAAGTAGTCAAGGCTGCTACCCTCCTGTAGCCTCTGAAATACTGGCTTTCACTCGACAGGCTCCCTGCCTCACCCAAGAGCCCGCTGAACCTTGCCTTGCTAGTTTCAACGCTGAGACTCAGAGTTCAGAACAAGGTTGAGGACTTCCTCCAGCCACAGAAGAGCAGCTGTGGCTGGGCAGGAGCCCAGACCTGGGCTGACTGTGCTTGCCCGGGGCCCCCAGAAGCAGAGAAAGAAGCAGGCTGCACCGTGAAAGTGGAGCTGCTCTGCTGGCTCCCGGGCTGTCAGCGCTGTGGGATGTGGCCTTTTCACAGAACTACTCCCCAGAGAAGAGTGCAGAAAAGGAGAGGCGACGATACAGCAAAGGCATTTGGAATAATTGGCCCTTTCTCACTGCACAAGCTTTAGTTTAAACAGAGAGAAAGGCCTGAAGAGAAAAGATTCCATTTAGAGAGAGCGAGCAGCGAAGAGCTGTGGGAGCTAACAAGGAGCTCCAGCCTGCCGGGGCGCTGCGCGTGGCTTCACCTCCCACATCTCTGACAGGCAGGCTAGCGTTCCCCCTCTGCCCTGCAAACGCTGAGGCCACGGCAATCGCACCCATGCACCCTGCCTGCTCTTCTCTCTTTGAGCAAAATATGGCAATTTTGAAGAGATGAAACTGTTCGTACCAGGACCAGAGCTGTCTGTGTTGATGAAAGCCATTTCACTTCTTTGCAATTGTCCATCCTGACTCTATTTGTCTCTCGTCACTGAAACTCTAATGCTGCCAGAGCAAACAGCTCCCTCCCCATCATCCTCTGTGGCCTGGGGTCCAGCCCACACCCTGAAGTCAGACTTCAGGCTGCTGTTCCAGGTGCCACAGGATAATCCCTCTCGACCGCAGTAGCTGCAATGAATTTGCAGTCTCCACTTGGGAGACAGCCACCCAGACTACCGACAGGTGCCCACAGCTACTTATTTATCATGAGAAATCTGGGATGGGCTGAAAGAAGCTGATTGAAGGATTGATTTTTTTCCCCTGTTTTGACTTCCAAAGGCCCTGAAGTTTCTGTGCTCGCCTCTTCCTCCTCCAAGGAGCCTGTTGCTATAGGAACCTGCCAGTTGATTTAATTGTCTCTGTCGGGATGTAGACACTTTAAGGCTTTTCCCGGGCTGAATAAGAGCCAGGCAAAAAGTTTTTTCTGGTCTTCCGGGCTCTTGACAAGGCTGCCAAGTGGTATGGTCAGTCTCTTTACTCAGGGAGCTTACAGAGCTGTTCCCCTTTCTCCGGAGCTGTGTCCCCAGCTCAGGAAAGTACTACCAGAACAGCATCATCATGAAATACCCTCTTAGAGGCATTCAATATGTGTTTAAAAATAAATAAATAAATAAACCAAGGGGACAAGGCTAATTGACAAAATGATGAAAGATTTAGAAACGTTTGTCAGTTCATTTCAAACATTTATTGTCTATCTACTGTAAGGTCCTGGGTTGCAACCTTTGGTATTCAGAACAGAATTTGGAAACTTTCCCAATTGTGGCAGAAATTTAACTGTATTTATAAAGGTCCAGCTTTCTCTTTGTCCATTGGCACTGGCTTTGGGAAGAACCTTGGGTAGCCGTCGTTAGGGACACTGTGATTCCATGATCATCTGGGTGTGAAGACTGAGCAGCCTTCACTTGCCCTCCTGCTCTACCAACTTACTGTTTGCCTGTTTCAAAGTCCAGAGCAAATCGGACCAAATGGCTTATAAATTGTTTGTCTTCTAGAATGGATAGCAGGTAGCTGAGTTCCTGGCTACTGTTCTTTTTGAATTGTTCTATTGTTCTTCTAAGAAACCTTTCCCTTTCTATCCTTACCTACTTTGTTTCTTTTGGGGGATGGGGCGATGATGGAAGAGAGACACAATATGTGAAGCTTGTCTGCCTCCTTCCTGAGTAGATTCTCTTGAAAGTGCAAGGGAAGTATGGGGTCAAATGGATAACAACAGGAGACACTCCTCTCTGTTAAGGAGAGTGTAAATATCGTTTCAGCTAGTAACATAGAAGTAATAGTGATCTTTTCCCATCATCAAATATATCCTTATCCAAATATGGTCAATTCTCAACTTCCTGCCAGTGCGGTTAGATTGTGTGCCCAACGTCCAGGGAAAACCCCTAAATTTCATCTCACATCATCATATGCCCCCATTCCATTCCCATCACAGTATCATCTCATCAGAGTTGCTAGCAGATTGTATATAAAATGCAATTTGGATTTACTTCTCTCTATCTGCCCAATCTCTGGTTAGGATTTAACAAACGTCTGAAAGGCAAGTGGCAGGAGAGACTTAGGTAGCACACAGACCATCAGCCCCCAGTTAACTGGTTGTGAGCTACTGAGTTAATACAAATAGCTGAACACTTTTAACTTTGGATCACACTCATTAAACATGAAGGAGACCGATGCTTTTGTCATGAATAACCCTCCTGGTTTAAATAAAAGGAGGGTAAAATATTAACAGAGAAGCAGGTTTGCCAAATGGAATAGCTATAAATGTTTTCCAGAAAAGTTTATCCACTGGCATTGTCACTTGATTCGCTAGGTCTTACCCAGATAAACACAGAGATGTGAACAGACCGATGGGGGATGGGGTTGGGGGTGGTAATGGGGGAAGTGAAGGAAGCCAGGATTCTTGATGGGAAGAAATAACTTTGTACTTGGAGCAAGGTACCAAGGTGGGCAGGGAGGCCACGTGCAGATTTAAAGGCAAGCCAGATGGAGAGAAGTTGACCCCAAATTATCCAACCCCAAACCCAAGAACACCAAAACAAACTCTAAGGAATCTAGCAATAGCAGCAGTACAGCCTCATTGCCATGAGCGATTTAGAAAGTGGAGGGAGGAGGGGGAAAGTGGGGGTGGGGGGAGAAAGCAAAAAATTAAAATAAAAAAAATCACAACAGAACAGTGTAAATAAAAATAAACAAACCAATAACAGAATAAAATTTGTAACTCCTTTTTTTTTTTTTAATTCCACAAAAGTTTTCACAAGGACAACATTATAGAAGAAAACCCCCGGCAGTGGCTAGGTCATGCAGAACCATTAATTGTCATACCTTGGCCCATTCTATTCATCCTTGTTGCACTTTAGAGAGAGAAGTAAGCTATGTGAGTTTTACAATGCTTTTAAACTGTCATATTTCCTGTTGAGCACTTTAACTGGCACATTCTCATAGTTATAAATGTTCTGAGGGCTTAACTTTATAACCTCCTTTGCAAAGGATGCATGAAGAGCCCTTCATGATCCAAAACTAGGGGAGATGTATATATAGTTATATATATATATGCAGTTATATATATATAGTTATATATAAAGAGATAGTTATGAGTAATATAAATCAATATATAGGGACAAAAATAATTTGAAAAAATTCTTCCACTCATAGGGCTTTTAAATTTACATGTATACAATTATTCCCCACCCCATTACTGGTTTAAATACTGTCCTGCCTGTCTTTGGTGTGGGGGGTGGAGGTTCTGATGGACCCTGACCATTTTGTCAGTAAAAGTGCTTGTCAAGTCACACAGCAAGCAAATCTCCAAAACTACCATGCTTGAGGGGGCAGGGGATCCAAAATCTAAACCCAAAACATTCACCATAAAATCACCTTTGTAGAGATGGTACAGCTGTGACAGGTTTCTTCTTCTTCCCCTACACCCTTATTCTGTTTGATGGAATTTTTTAAAGTAAATCTTTTAAATATGTATATATCAGCCCAGGGCGTGTCCATCTACACGTGGTATAAGAATTTGGTTATGGTGGAGTTGGTCAATTTTTAACAATTACTTGCACTGCCTAAAAGCATGATTTGTATGCATAAAGCATCTCACACTATTATGTTGAAAAAGGATATTTTTCTACTTTTCTTCTCATGCTGACTGTTTCAACAAAAAAAGAAAAAAAGAAAGAAAACAAAAGAAAAAATGATTATACCAAAATGTGTTTGGCTCACTGTTGCACTCTTCTTGTCCCCATCCTATAATGACAAGGAGCACCTCTCTGTTCCTGTCATTACCCAGCCCAAGGGAATTGGCTATGTTAAAGAAATTAACCAGGTGGACTTTTCCCCCACCAGCTTTCGACTGGAGACAGCCAGCATTATGCAGCTGTGCCAACACTTTAAGGTGATAGCTGGCTTTTGTCTTTGTTGAGTCAACTGTGGCTTGAATCTCCTAAGTTCTGATTTATTGAGCATCTTGTCCACTCCTAGGAAAACATGATCTATAGCTGGGTTTGTTTTCCTCTCGCTCTTGCCCCAGCCCTTCTTCCTACCTGGCATTGGGGTCCTAGCTCATCGAAGGGGAATAAAAAGTTCCCCTGAGAATACATGGAAAAATACTTGCTCTTTCTTGAGCATTATTTATTCTGTACATAAGGTAAGTAATTCACCTTTTAAAAGATGTAAAAGTCCCAGGAAGGCAATTTTTAATGACTTACATCTGATATTTATGATACATATGGCTTTTTATCCCAAATGTCAAAAGTGAAAGAAAAAAAAAATAGCTATTCACATGGCAACATAAGGAGACAGAATAACAATTTAATATGCAATCAAACCTCTTTTCACTTAAATTAAATGACTAGAATTTGATACATCTATGAATGGACTACTATTCTTCCTTCCATATTAAGGTTAGAAATGTTCATATGAACTCCCAAAGGAAGCTAGCTCTGGGACAAAGGCCTTAGTGAGTAATCAGAAAAATCTCTGATGTTCTCTTGCAACAAGCTGGTGCTAAATAATTATCTAAACAAACTGTGAAAGCTTTTCAAATGCTTTGTGATACTTCAGCCCAGAGAGTGGAAACAATCGATATATTTTCATAGCTTTTTGGTTGCTTGTTCCAGATAAACATGTGCTAACTTACAGGGTGTGTATAAAAAAAGAAGAAAGAAAGGAAAACAACAACAACGAAAAAAAAAAACAAACCAAAACACAAAACCCAAAGCACCCTGATAATCCTGATAAATCAGAATAACTTTTCTGTTACATTAAATAAACTTGCTTTGCCTAACTGACATTGATCATAAGTGCTCCCTTCTAATCTGTGAACTCATTCCTGCAGTGAGCTATTTATGTCTGGAGCATGCCTTTGGGTTATTTTTCCCCTAGAATCATAAATAACTTTTGGTCCGTCTGCTTATTTGCTGTTGTGCTCAAGGGTTTTATGGTGGTGAAATAAAAATGACAACCACATGCACACTATCATACATATGCAAATATGTGTAAAAAAAGGGGGGAACTACAGGGGGAAAAAGGGAAAGTAACTTTGTTGGAAACACCAACTGGGGAAATGGGTGGCAGATACAGTTTCACACAGTAGCGGTGGATACACATATCAAAGCCGCTCTTCCTGCACGTACTTCTGTTTGTCCCGGGACTCCCTGGACTTAGGCCGGTTCTGTCGGTTTGCTGTGGACGGGATGGAGTGGACAGAGGCGCTCTTCTTGCTGGAGGACTGCGACGAGTGGGAGGAATGGGACAGACTGGCCCGGGACTGGCCGGCATTGTGGTCAAACTGCATTAAGCAGAAGATCAGGTCCGTCGGCACGAGCTCGAACTCATACGGGGGGTTGGTGATGACGTACCTAGACAGGGGAGTGGGGAGATAAAGACATCACAGTCTCTGGGTGACCACAGGAGAGTACAACCAAAAGCAACTCTCTGCTGGCTCAGGTCTATCAGTGAATCTGCAAAATGCACTTCTAGCTGGCCCAGCACCTTAAAATTCTCTTCCGGGATAAGCAGACCTTCCTCTGTTCAATTCATGCCCAGGCAAAGATGCTAAATTAGAACCAGTGATGGAAGAAGCAAAGTGCACTTCCCATGGCCTACATGCAAGTTTCCACACAAGGTCAAGTTCACTTTCGATTCCCTATAGCCCAGCTGCAGGAGGTTTCAAGGATTGCAATGCAACTTTTATTCTAGAATTTTCTGACAAGCCTAATCACACATCACTGGGTCTTTGTTTATCAGGACCTAATGTCTCCTTAGACATTTTGCTTTTTAAAAATCCACTGTGGTGGGGGCTTTACTAGATAGAAGGTTCTAAAACATTTCCCTGCCTACTTGTGAACGCTATGCACTGTTCCTCTCAATCAGATCAGGCTAAAACAATTGCCAGGTTTCCTCCACAGTAGCGGTCTCCCTGGTCCTGTGGTGCTCAGGCCACACAGCACCACTGGGGAACTTCTTAAAAATGCAAATTCTTAAGCTACCCTACCCCCAACCTCCTGAATCAACAGCTCTGAGCGTGGGGTCCTAAGATTTTGTTTTAACAAGCTCTGCAGGTGATTCCATGCTTGCTAAACATTAAGAACCACTGGTTTTCAGCAATTATTCTTGACTCTGGTTATACACGATAATTCTTAGTCTGTACATACATATATATACACACACATATGTATGTACAGACATATATACTATGTATGTGTGATTCATACAGGGTGGCTGTAAAGTTTGTGTGCAACTTACCATTTTGTCCAATTTAAATTACATACAAACTTTACGACCACCCTGTATGTATGGTTTTGTGTGTGTGTATTCCTTACAGACCAGCTAAATCCTAGTAATCATAGTATGTTTGAAAAACTTTTCAGGTGATTCTAATATGTAAGCAAGGCTGAGAAACACTCTCATCATTGTAGTATTGTGTCCTGGGGTATATTATGGAAACTCACTGATTTTGGTCACTCTAGGATGCACTTTAATTTTTTGCTAGCAATGAATTTATTTGAATACATTTTAGAAAAATATAATTAGCATGTTTGAACTTGTTTTTCTGCTTAAGGTTATATATAATTTTCTTGCAGATGAATAGATAAAAGTTAGAAAGTGAGTCAATTTAAAATGTATTAAGTAACATATAGGATCCTAAGATATGGCAAAAAAAAATTTTATCTTAAACACTAGCATTGTGAAATATCTCTATGTTAGGTGCCTGCAAAGGTTACTCTGATAGCTGGAGTTCAAGGGAGAAGCTTCCATTTAGAATTTCATAGTTGGGTGATGGAATTATTCTACAAAATTTGAATTCTTCCCACAATGCCTTTATATCCGTTATTAGCAATTAAAGAAAAATGTTTCCTATAACCTCTAAACCCAGTGTTGGCTTTGACACTGGCAGAGTAATTTGCATGTTGAGAGCATGTACACAGACTCGGCCTTTGTAGCAGGGAGCAGGAGAGGACATTGGTGTCTCCGCTTTTGGGGGGGAAGAGCAGAGGAGAAACAGATACTCACCGCTTTGTGCACTGACTAGGGGTGCTGAGGTGGGCATCTCTCAGCCGGTAAATTCCAAAACAAAGCATATTGTATGTTTTCAGAGCTTTGCAGAACAGATCACCATAACAACCACCATCCTGGGAGACAATAAGAGAACAGAGAGAAATACCCTTTTTATTTGACTAAAAGTTGAGGTCCAGGAAGATAAAGACCTTTTTCTTAAAGCTTGTTTTGGTGTCTCCGGAATTGGAAGGTCTGAAGCCAAGAGACTGTGGCTGAAGAAGTCAACAGGGTTGGCAACTTGCCCACCAGTGGGTGCTTTAGGGATCAGGCAATAATGGGGTTTTCCTCGCGTGTGTCTCTGGTTTTCCACCTGTGGCAATGAGAGATCTAAGGAGATGATGCCTCTCCCCCACTTTCAGTGAGGTGTAAAGGTTGAAGGTCTCAGATGTATGTTCAGCTAAGAAGAAACCAGGTCTGCAAAATGGTGAGTATGCTCAGCCCCAGCTCAGCTGTGAGCACCGTGATTGGACCATGTTATCAAAACTGCCTGAGTGATAATGAAAAGCACTGTGAGGGGAAGGAACCTACCAGGTCCTCTGGTAATAGACTCTTCCAGGTAAGGACTGTGTGAAAAGCATAATTTACAGACCTCAGAGATGGCGAGGGTGGAGGAGAATGTGTTTCCCTAGGAGCTGGGGGCTTGCAGGCTGAGTAAGTGGGATTCACAGTTCCAATCAGTTCACACCCACCTTCCCAGGGTCTGGGGCCTGAGGCAAAAGGTAAAGGTGAATCATATTCACTTGGAACACTGGCTTTGGCAGCCAAGTGGCTTCAGGTAGGTGCTGCCTGTATTATATGAAGGACCCTGGGCACTGCAGGATGACATCACGAGGAACAAAATGACGAGCTTTGTCCTTCTTAGCCTTGAGATTTCCATAGGGGCATCACATTAGAGAACACGGATGGGGCCAAATCGTACCATTATTAAAGTCTTTATTCTATCCAAGCGTATCAGTTAGAAAATGACAGCTACACCAGTGCCCTTTCAAACGAGCCCATTCTGCCGTAGGTCCCAGCCTGTAACCACACTGAGACACGGTGCCCGTGTGCATCAGTATTTCAGGAAAAATGGACACAGACCCTTCCTTAGCTCCTTTTCCCATATTTGGTCTTTCTGGGCATCACAACTCTGTGTGCAACAGGTTCATCAGTTCCTATGATGTGTGGCTGTAGTCCTTGAAGGCACCTGTGGGGTCGGGTTGGGAATAACGCAGAAGCTGCATCCTTCTGCTGCCACAGTGCTCCCACCAGCCTGGGGCAGAATCCAAAGAGACAGCCTGGGGGAGGTGACTGGGTCCATCTCCAGAAATTGCAAGACCTGGGTTTTGAGTTAGAGACTTTAAAGGATCTACATGAGATTCTTTGTTTTGGCTGGTGCTGTAAATCACAAGTGCCTGGGCTATACAAGGATATGCTTGAGAATCCTGGCAGCTGGAGATTCCCACGTGCCCTAATGCACTGTTGTGTGGAGGTGTCCTGAGTCGGGCCAAGTGCCCATGGCAATACCTCCCAAAACAGGCTGGGTAATGCCATTCCCAGCTGCCTTCCACCTTGTGGAGAGAACCCAGGAGAGCAACAAGGAGTGAGTGAGTCCACAGGATCGGCAGCCGGGACACCCTGGTGCCAATTCCTGACAGGTCCCTCCTCAGTCTCCCCAGGCTTCGGGTGGCTCCGAAGGTGTGGGCCTAGCACCTACATCAAAGAGTTGTCACGAGAACAATAATGAATGACTGTGCATAAATGACAGTGCCTGACACACAGTAAACTGTGAGGATCGCCTCCTATGGTGATTGACAGTGGAAAGGAAGAAAGATGCCTAGCTCGTCACCGTCTGACACCAAGTTCTCTGGGATTGAGCTTCTCCCAAACAAGCTCAGGTGACCTGTGTGCCGTGAACTCACCCCTAAGTCCGCAAACGGCCCATCCAGCAGGGCTAGCTGGGCCACGCGGCAGCGGTCCCTGTTAGCCAGGGTCTGGGGGGTGCTGTAGCCCCCACGAAGCGCATTCTCCTCAGCAATCAGAGCCTCAAGCTCCGGCGTGGCTCCCCCGGTCACCAGGGTCCGTATCAGGGTGAGGATATTGTCATTGAAGTAAGTCTGGAGAGAGAGAAGGGGGCGGGGATAGTCCTTTAAGCCAACACCCGAAAGTCATGACAGCCACCATCCAAATTACAACTTTTCTAGGTATCTCCTGTTTCAAGTTCTGCCCTGTCTCTTCAAATAACTTTATGTGGGAAGGGAAAAGACAGCAGCCTCCAATTATTCCATTCTTTTCTCTCCTGCTTCTCTCTGCTTTGAGAGCCTGACTTTTAAAAACCAATTCAGGGGATTTTTATTAAAGGGCTCAAGTCTGAATAATTGGTGTTTACTGCAATCGGTGTTATTAGGGGTGCAAATACTGCCTCCCTCCTCCAGGCTACGTGTCTACCATAGGACTTGGGACACGTTGGGTAAAATGCAGCCTGCACCATTGCTAACCCAAACAGGATGACCTCGGAGACCCTGTCACCCACGTGCCAGGAAGTCGCCTCCAACAACAATGACAAAACCTTCTTCTGTGTAGGACTGAGATGCCACGAGAATCATTAATGCCACACGCTCAACAATTTATCACATGCTTTGATAACTGTCTAACCCAGAAGTCTCTATCAATTAAATATGCCAGGTAAATGGATGACAAGGTGAACCTCCCGGGGCGTGTGCGTTCTTCGGGTTTTGCTTTTGTGAAATAACCTCCGTTGTCTAAGGCAAATGTAGCTCACTAAAGACGTTTCACTCCAAGGATACATTTGTCTCACATCCGAAATATAACAGGTTTGTCAGGAACAAAACAATGAGAGCTTTAAAAATTAATAAGATGTCAAATAAAAGAGCTTAAAGAGACATTTGTCACGAAGTCTAATTTGAGAAAAATCTCAGTTAAAGGTTTGCATTCCATTTTCCTACATAAGAAGAAATCAAGCTGGCTAAATCAAATTGAATCAAATTTTGCCTGTGGCTTTTGAGGATGTATGTACCTTTGGAAAGAGATTAGGAAAGATGCATTTTGCTCCCCAGCTTCTTACAGAGTCTTCCTGGGAAAACACAGTGGGGAACAAACCAGGCAAAGTTAAGTTCTCATCCCTACTTGCTACCACTAGTTCTAAGTCTTGGAGGAGTTTCCAAATGCTTCTGGGCTTTGATTTTCTTGTTGGTAAAACAAGCCTGGTCATTAAGATTAAGTTTACATGCAAGGAATTCCATGAGAACTTTAGAGTTAAGATGACAGCTGCTAGTAGGGCTGGATTCACTTTTCTCATTGAAATACAAAACCAGCCAAAGTAATACAAAATTGCAATTGCAAAGGAGACTAGGAATATTATTTGTAGCCTGCCAGATCCCGAGGGAAACCTATATTCAGAGTTCAGAGGTGCCTTGAGGCAGAGAAGCAGAGCAAGGTAGGGAATGTTTCTGGAGTGAGGCTGAGGATCTGACGCTGACTTCAGCTCTCAGAAGCCACAGGAAAGTTACTTAATGGTTTTGTACCTTAGTCTCATGATCTATAATAGGTAATAGTAAAGAACCTGAGGGGGCTCTATAACTTAACATACAGGGAGGAAGCACTCAGAAAAATGCTTGGTACACAGGCTCTTGGTACAAAAGTCTTATGGGTGCATAAGAGCATACGCTGATGAGAGGAATAGTCAACTCCATTCCCAACCTTTTCTTCATTATTTTATCTTTCCTATTTTGGTTTTTCTTGAAGATGGAAGGTGAGGGCAGGCAAGAAGGGTTAAACCAAACCATTTTCTTTGAAAATATTTCAAATGGTATATAAAACCAGCACATTATACCCCAAGATTGCATTAATGTACACAGCTATGATTTAATAACAACAAAATAAAACATCTTCTTTCACTCTGGAAAGCTTCTCAGTCTGCCTCCATTCTAGGACTCCATTTGGACTTAGCAAAGGCACAGTCAAGGTCACTAGGGATGGCATCCTGGGCTGTGAATGCAGCAGCAGCACGGCTGCCAGCGTGTGCTCTAGTGGAGGCTGGTTGGGGGCACATATATATAGACACGTCCCCAAGTTTTCAGAGGCAAATCTTCTTCCCTGCATTTGGATGACCCATCATTAGAAGCAGGAGACCACTCCTCCACCCTGAATACCACAAGAGGTAAGTGAGAGCTGGATGCCAAACTTCGACAAGTATCACAATTACCATTTTAGATCCAGACTGAGGAGAGATTTCTAACAGCATGTAAGGTGCATGGCTGAACATTCATAACTCTGTATATTGAAAAACTGACCTGTCTTACTCAAATATAAAGAGTAGAAAAAAAGCCAATATAAATATTTTTTAAGGTATAAAGGAAAAGTATACTTCTGAGTGGTTAAATAGTTTCTGGAAGAAATGAAAGAAAAAAATTATGAAGCATTTGCTCTGGAATAAAAATATTTTTAAAATACAGATTAGCTATAAAAAGAAGTTAAGTTAAAACAATACAAAATTGACTTTTACACTTAATTCAAGTCTTTTCTTTTTTTTCTTTATTTTTTATTGTTGCAGTTTTTTTGGCCAGGGCCAAGTTCAAACCTGCTACCCTTGGTATATGGGACTGGCACCCTACTCCCTGAGCCACAGACACTGCCCCCAAGTCTTTGTTAATGGAATACATATATTGACATTTACATGGATATAAGAAATAGTTAAAAGAATCCAATACCCTTCCCAATAAACACACTTATCAAAAACTAGGGGAAAAAAAGAACTTCCTCAGCCTGATAAAGGTCATCTAAACCCACAGAAAACATTGTACTTAATGATGAAAGATAGGATGTTTTGCCTTTAAATCAGAAAAAAAAAACAACAACAAAACCCAGGAAATCTGTTCTCACAACTTCTATTCAATATGGTACTAGAGATTCCAGCCAGGGCTAGAAAGACATAAAAGGAATTCATACTGGAAAGGAAGAAGTAAAATTATATCCATTAACAGAAAGCATGATCTTGTATGTAGTAAATCCTAAGGAATCCAGTAAAACATCATTAGATGTAGTAAATGAGCTGAGCAAGATTGCAAGATACAAAATCAACATAAAAAATCAATTTTATTTCTATAAATTTTCAAGGAAAAATAACAGAAGGAAATCAATAAAACAATCCCACTTATGATAGCATCAAAATGTAAAATACTTCAGAATAAATTTATCTAAGAAGATATAAGATGGGTATACTGAAAACTATAAAATATTACTAAAAATTTTTAAAAACATAAATAAATAAAAAGACCTCCATGTTCATGGATAGGAAGACTTAATATTAAGATGAAATACCACTTCGAACAATGTCCAGATTTAATGTCCAAAATCCCAAAGACCATTTTTATGCAGAAATGGAAAAGCCAATTCTAACATTCATATGAAAATGCAAGAGACCCAAAAAAGCTAAGGGGATCTTAAAGTAGAAAAATGAAGTTGAAGTACTTACACTTCCTGATTTTTAAAACATACTACAAGTCTATAGTAATTAAGATAGCTTGCTACATAAGGACAGCCATGGACCAAGGGGATAGAACTGAGAATCTGTTGAACTCATATAGCTACAGTCAACTGATTTTCAGTGAAGATGTCAAAACCATTCAGTAGAAAAAGAAAAACATTCTCTTAGGGCGGCCCTTGTGGCTCAAAGGAGTAGGGTGCTGGCCCCATATACCGGAGGTGGTGGGTTCAAACCCAGCCCTTAAAAAAAACTGCAAAAAAAAAAAAAAAAAAGAATATATTCTCTTAAACAAATATTCAAAAACATAAAGTTGGACCTAAACCTCACATCCTATGCAAAATTTAACTTAAAATGGATCAAAGACTTATATGCAAGAGCTAAAACTATAAAATGCTTAGGGATAAATCTTTATGACTCTTAATCTGACAACAGTTTCTTAAATATGATACCAGAAACATAAGCTACTAAAGGAAAAAAGAGATTAATTGAATTTTACAAAAATTAAAAATTTTGTGCATTGAAGGATACTATCAAGAAAGTGAAAACATCTACAGAATGAGAAAAGTGTTTGCAAATCATACATTTAATAAGGTGTTCACACAAAAACTTGTACACAGATGATTATAGAAGCGTTATTCTTAATAGCCAGAAGGTAGAAATAACCCAAATGTCCATCAACTAATGTAAGCATAAACAAAATATATCCATGAAATGAGTATTATTTGGCCATAAAAAGGAATGAAGTTTTTGAATACATGATGTTAAGTGAAATTCGATTTATATGAAACGTCCAGAAGAGGCAACCTAGCGAGATAAGTAGTAGGTTAGTGGTTGCTGAGACCTGGGGGTTGGGGGTTGGTAGCGTTTTAGAGGAAAGGAGAGGAGCTAAAAAGTATGATGCTTCTTTTTGATAAAATAAATATGTTCTAAAATTGACTGGAGTGATGTTTGTACATGTCTGTGAACAACCACTGAATTGTTCACTTTAAATGGGTGAGTCTCATTAATGGTACGTTAATTATATCTCACTAAAGACTGGGAGAAAGAAGAAATGGTTAAAAAGTAATTAAATTTGTAATAGCCAACTTTCTTATCTAAGAAGCGCTAGGTGGTAGAATTAGAAATCTCTCTCACACACGAATTGGAAATCTCTCTCACACACGTGTGCACACACACACACACACGTGGTAATGAGGTAGTAAAACTAGGAAGTTCTACATGTATAAAGGTATAGAGATTTTCTTTCTTTTTTTTTTCTGAATGAGAATGCTAGTTGATACTAACAAAAAGGCAACAGAGGTCAACATGATAAATAGTACATGTTCACAAGTTGTAAACAAAATTCAAGCATGTAAAACCAGCAAACAAACCAAAACCCTCTGTCCTGAGCAAGAAAGTGATCCTAGGATGAGAACAGAAGGTCTCATCAGGCAAATGTGGCTAACACCTAGACCTATCCCAGGTGAATATTTAAATTAAAAATATTAAATGGAGAATAAAAATTACCTAAAATAATGCTGTAAGAAAAAGACAGTACAAAATCAGCCTAGCTTGAAATTTCTCTAGAAAATGTAAAAGGAATGTCAATTGAGTTCTGAAAGGCTACATTTGTTCCAAGAATTCTACATGCAGCTAAATTTCTAATCATCTGTAAAGGCACCTGAAATATTTTTAAATCTTTGAATACTTAACTGGTTTTTAATTTTAGTTTATTTGAAAAATACTCAGATACAAATATCAGCTTCCTTAAAGATAATTTTAAACTTTTAATAACTAAGATATGAGCAAATTTGATTTAAAAATATTGGTAAGATATATTAAAACATGGAATTTTAAAAAAACTTTCATAAAATTATAAAACTAAATGGAAATGTCAAAGTCAGTTATTGAAAGAAAAATATACGGTACAAAGTAGCTTTTAATGTAGTAATATAAAATTATCTTTGAAATTCAGAAAAATGAGATAGAGAGGAGAATGAATGTAAGATTGGCTGATCTTATATGGGGAGGAATCAAGAGCTAATAAATTTTTCTAGGTAATAATACTTAGACAAGGTAACTTCAAGTATATTTATAGAATGGCTGGTAACACCTAACCAGAGTCAAAAATAGAATGGAAAGTTTACACCACTAGATAAAAGAAGCACACAAAATATAGTCCACATACTAAAGGTTGGACAAAGATATAAATATTATAGAGGCATATAAAAAGCATAATGAAATATTGTAGCATAGTATTTATATAACTAAACATAAATGAGCTAAATAGTTGTATAAAATGGCAAAGATTCTCAGACTTGTTCAGAAACCCAAATCAGTATCAAATCCTGATATTATTATAAAAAACAAACAGGGGAAAAAAAAGCATAGCACTGTATATTTCAAGGGAAAATTTATAATATTACATTAGGTAAGTTAACTTTATACTGATGACTAAAATTTACAATAAAGCTATAACTTATGGACAAATATTATACCTTAAATGTAGAGAACAAAACTAATTAGCATGTTATTAAAATAAATCTGGACTGAGAGTAATATATGAAACATCCCCACTGGGTTTTTAGCTTTCAGAGGTCAAATACACCAACAAAGAATATTGATGATTTAATAAGTTTAGTTAAGTAGATTTTGGCTAAACTTTGTAACAATAATTATAAATAACAACCAATGGGCAAAAGCATCAAATCTGAATACACATCACAAAGTATAAGCTGTACAACCTACATATAAAAAGCTAAATACAATGTAGTAGAGATAAAAGTAAATATCCTGAAATTTAAATTTCTTCTTAAAAATATACTAAATAAAAAATATATATACTAAATAATTACTAAGTCAAGATGTAAATCAAACATATGAGGTATTTAAAAATTGAGAATGGCATATAAAAATGTCATAGTTTGAGGCCAAAGCTGTTACCATTATATTAAATACAAAAACATTACAATCAATAGAACTAAGCATTAAAAGAATTACCCAGTTTTTTCTTAAGAAAAGGATGAAATAATAAAGCATTAATTAATGAAATAGCAAGAAGATATTTAGTGAACTGCTAAATCAAAGAAATAATTCCTTGAAAAATAATAGACCTATAACAAATATAACTGAAAAAGAAAAGACAAATGAAATTACAAGTTAGAAGAATATAATGTTAGAAATGTAAGAATTCACACTACTATTCTGGAAGTTCTCTTCAGTGCCAACTGTCTCTGGACATAAATAAGAAGAATAGCTATTATTTTTAAACAAAAAGCAAAGTAATAATGATCTTCAAAGAAAAAGAAAAGATTATTAGGACAAAAAGTGAAATTCCATGCTCTTTAGCAAGTAAACAGGACATTTAATGTCATTTAGTAAAAAATTTAAGTTGGATATGTGCTTAATTATAGGCTTGAATTGGATTTTTTCCCCAAACACAATACAATTAGGATAAATTCCTTCTGAAAAAAGTCTTACAAAATTGTTCTCCCAAGTATTATAGTAAACTTTAAAGACTTCCTAACTAAACATTGTAGAGAATATAAAAAAATGAAAAGAGTGATCAATCAGAATGGATTTATGAGAACTACAGTCTAGTAGTTTTAAGACTATTATTAATATTAAGATGTAGAAGTTGGCAATCTGGCCCTGCCACCCATTTCTTAAAAATAAAGTTTTGTTGGGACCCAGACAAGCCTCTTGGTACACATATTATCTGTGTCTGACTTGGACTTGAGTAGTTGTGACTGAGGCGGGATAGCTCTCAAAAACTTAAAATATTTACCATATGACCTTTTACAAAAAAAGTTTGTTGATCCCTTGAAAGCATCACACAGGATAAAGAAGGGATGTTTATTCCATAAATGATTTTTAGGGAAGCCAGCTATCTGGAAAAAATTTTCAACAATATGTTAATGATTAAAGAATAATACATGTGCATGACTTAATGGTAGGACATTAGTATTATGTTTTCTTAGAATATTTGATGACATGGCAATAATTATACAATATTAAAATTTTTTTTAAAAAGCAGGATCCAAAATCACTATCATTCAAAATTCATGTTAAAAATGCATACCTGAACTGATAGATACATTTATATTTGTATAAAAATACATAGTAAACAAACATTTTACCTCGTCATTAACTGGGTCATAGAAATTTGATTAGTTTTCCTATAATGTTATTTATCCATACATTTTCTGCTGTGAAAATACATTTATTTTAAATTTCTAACAAAGAAAGTAAACTTAGGGCCAGGTGCAAAGGCTCACACCTGTAATCCTAGCACTGTGTGAGGCTGAGGTGGGAAGAGGATCCCTTGAGCTCAGGACTAGTAGACCAGTCCGAACAAGAGCAAGACTCTGTCCGTTCTTAAAACAGAAAAATTATCTGGGCATTGTGATGAGTGCCTGTTGTCCCAGGCACCTACTCAGGAGGCTGAGGCAGGAGGATCACGTGGGCCTAGCAGTTTGAGGTTGCTGAGCTATAACACTACTGCACTCTATCCAGGGTGACAGAGAGAGACTTGGAAAAAAAAAAAAAAAAAAAGTAAACTTTATAAAATAGTTAAAAACCAAACCATGTAGCTACAAATAGCTTCTTAAAAATATATGCATTCACATGATTATAATTAAATTAAAAATTATTATTTAAATTAAAAATTAAAATGCTTCAAAACTACCATAAACATAATTAAAAGACAGTCTTGGAAAAATGACAATGAGTGCCCAACAGAGTGCAGGAGATGGCATTTACTCAGTAATGACTAACGTGTGAATTGGTACAATTGTTTCTTGGGGATAAATTGGCAAGACTATCATATTTGTTAAAAACCAGTAATGAGTTGCTACTTTTTCAAAGATTCATGAACAATAATATTTATTACATTAAGCATTATTATATAACAAAAATTTAAAAAATCTAAATGCCCAACAATAGAGTGATAGTTAAATAGATTCTGGCACATCATGGGGTGAACTCTCCTAAAGTCATATGATGACTTTGCAAATCATGACCTCTAATAACATGACATGATAAAATATTCTCTGGATAAAATATTAACTAAAAAGGAAAGAAGAACTAAGATATAAGACTGGATGATTCTATAGTGGTCCCCAGTCTTTTGGGCACCAGGGACTGGTTTCATGGAAGACGATTTTTCCACCAGCTGGGGTCAGGGAAGGCATTGGATTCTCATAAGGAATGTGCAACCTAGATCTTCACATGCACAGTTTATGGTAGGGTTTGTGCTCCTGTGAGAATCTAACACTGATGCTGATGTGACAGGTGCTGAATTCAGGTGGTAATGCAAGCGATGAAGAGCAGCTGTAAATACAGATGAAACTTCTCTCTTCTGCCTGCCACTCACCTCCTGTTATATAACCTGGTTCCTAACAGTCATAGACCAGTACCACACTGTGGCCCAGGGGATGGGGCTGCTGTCATAGTTATCTATCCATTTAGAAGGAAATACACCAAAATGTTAACCATGTCTATCCTTGAAGTAGGGAATATGAGTCATTTATATTTATATTTCCTTCTTTCTATGCTTCCCTTTTATGTTTACGAGTTCTTTATAAGTTTCTTCCTTATGTTTCTTCCTTTACATGTTTCTGTGCTTTCCAATTTTTCTCAGGTAGTATGAATAATTTTTCTAAGGAAAATACAGTCAATGTTTTCTCAAAAGAGAATACTACAAATTCTCCCTTGCAGTGATATAAGTCTGGAAGGTCAACTTGGGAGGTTATGGTGTTGACAAATCTTTAGGATTTGACCCTAACATGTTTTTACTTCTGTGTTGACATCAGTTATACTGAAACAGCATAATCTTTTTGAACCATCAGTCACTGACATTTACTGAGAACATACTAATCCCTGGGTCTTGGTTTAGGGTGAAATTGTGTGCAATTCAAAGAGTACATCCTTTGCAAAATTGCCGTCAACAAGTGTAATTTCAAAGTCGGTCGTAGGACACATAGGTGTCTGAACAATTATGGGACTCCCCCATCTCTAGGCACGGTCTTCTGCCCTCTGGGCTGGTGCTGAGTCCCAGATGGTTCTCCTTGATTTTTCCATGCAGTCATAGAGGAACAGAGCTGTAGGCAGCTAAGTCTGTGATGACTGAGAATTATATCTGTCTTCCAGCAACACTCTGGCTCCTGCTTTGATGCCCCAATATTCAGATCCAGAGAAGTACTTGGAGCATCCCATATCAGTATGCTTTGAGCATATATCAAGGTCCCTTTGCAATCTGAATAACTTGGTAGAAAGAAAATATTTTCCTTGGAAAAGGGTGTCGAGGTGGCCATACTGAGACACCAATTTCTTTATGTGATGGGGGAGGGCTGGTCACAGAGCTTTCTGCAGTCTGCGATTAAGCACACTCCAGGGCTTTCTGCATAGCAGGTGGCTGTTTCAGCATCCTGGGGCAAACCAGAGGCCAGTTATCAAAGACTATTCCTGTGGAGGATGTGCCAGCTAGAAGAAACCGCTCTGCAGCTCATATGACCCAGAAGGCACAATTCTTTTTTCTGGGTTAACAGAAACGCTAGAATTGAAGAACTGCAAAATTTCAAAGGGAGGATTGTACTGTGCAGGTGTGATCCTCTGCCAACTCGGTTCCAGTACTGCCAGTCTCTCCGTGCCTCACCACCGCCCTTGTTCATGACACTGTGCTAGAAGCCTCTTGCAGGACATAGAACCCCTAGCCCTGGCAGGGAGGCTTCAGGCACAGGCCCTCCTGATGGCTGGGGGTTCTATGCCAGAGTCCTGCAGGCACATAGGCATCAGGGAGCATAAGAGAAGTAAGTTGGGGTCCTATTCAGTGACTGGAATTGGGAGACCTCAGTACGTCTGAGGAATAGGGGAGTCCCTCTTCCCACTGCCACGGTCAGTGTTCTACATCTGGCCAGGAAAGCTTTTCTTCTGAGTAGGACAATGTGGCCCCTGGTTACAAGCACATACTTCCCAACCCAGCTAGCATGGCTTTTCACCCCTGCTTTGCCATTCAATAGTCACAACAATGGAAAAGTGGCCTAACTATGCCTTGAGCTCCTTGCCCATACAAGAGGAATAAAAATGTGAAAAATAAAACAACATACAGATTAGTGGTTAGTGAGAGAATCTAAGTAACTTCCAATAGACAATGAGTACTCGGTAAATGGTGGTAGCTTATGAAAAGAACGATCCACCAGCAATGGGACCAATTTAGAAAATTCCCTCTCCCTGTCACTCTGTTTTCTCATTCTGATAACAGAGAGCTGGCCCAGATCACATGTGCGATCCCGTTGGCCTCTAAAGTTTGGTGATTCTCAGGTCCTGTAAAGAGGCATTGAGGAGACCGGGAAATGCTGGGGAAGGGACCAAGAATTGCAACAGGAAAATCTGAGCCGGCAGCGCCATCTAGCCCGCCCTGCCCGTGCCCCGCTGCGCATGTGTCTCTAGCACCCTTGTGCATCTTCCCCTTTCTATTTTTTTGAAGTATAATTACCGGAGCTTATGTTTCACAGTTAATGCTGTCAAGCCTTTTAAACTAATTGGTCTTTTATAGAAAATTTAACTGAAAATTAACACATCTTTTAATAACATTGCCTTAACTTTAATGGCTCTCTGCCTTTCGTTTATAATTGCTCTAAAATTGTCATTTTCCATGTCATAGCTGCCATTTTTTATATTTGCTAGTTTTCATGGTGTATATTTTTATTTTTAGTATTTCTCTTTCATGAGGGAGGAGAATGATTAGATTTTTTTTACCCTGTCCCAGACCTGCCTGGCTTGCTGTGACAGCAGTGGTGTGTTTTGAGACTAGAAGGACAAACCACTGCTACTCTGTCACCACTGCTATCTTGTCTGCCTCGGGACAGCCCATGGACCGTCCTTCTCCCTGAGAGCTGCTGAAATGGATGCTCCTGAGTGGAACGTATGAAAAAGGGTCATCAAGCGTTAACTTGTTGATGTAACTAAAATCACACGACACTAGGTTTGCCTGGCCTGATAGATAGCTTGGTCCTCTCCATAAAGTCAGTTCAGGGGGTTGGCCCTTAATAAAAGAACAATGAAGACAGTAAATCATGTGGACCCATTTTCCAGATGGTCACACCCTGTACTCTTACTAACATAAGGTCATTTCCGGCAAAGAGAGTCCAGCTCTCTGATATTAGAGATGAGAACACAGAAACATTCCTTGTGGATACCCCTGGACTCATCCACACACTTAGTTCCCAAATCTCATTACTCTAAGAACTGTGTGTGTGAGAGGGAGAATGTGTATGTGTACACACACACACATATACAGCAGAACCTCTATAAGTTGACCACCTAAGAGACTATAACAAATTGGTCAATATATGGAACTAGGCCTACTGTACTGATGTGTACATGTCCAGTCTATGAAAATTATGTCAACTTAAAGAGGTAGTCAATGTAAAGAGGTGGTCAACTATAGAGCTCTGCTATAGATGTCCATACTTATATAAAATGAATTGACTTCTTTGTAGTTACATGTGATCTTAACAAATATGTGTCTTCTCTGTGAAAGATTTCATATACTTTTGCCCTTACCTTATTACCCTAAAGGGTTGCCAATATCAGTCCCATTTAACAATTGGACCCAACTGAGCCCCAGATGGTAGAAAAGACACACGAGGGCTGCTGGTGAGCCAAGACCAGGAGCTCCAAGTCTTAGTTCACTGTCCAGCATCCCTCCTTCTGGTCATTGCCTTTGTTATGAAAATACTACTTCACTGGACACACAAACCCTTGCCTGGGCATTGTGGTGCAGTGGACAGAGCAGTACACAGCTGGCATAATTTGCTCATATTAGCACCTCTGTCTGGTTCCTGGAGGCATGTCTCCATAGGATGGTGTTCCCTGTTGTGCCTCCAATACATCTAAGATGTCCTGTGCACGAGCAAAGGAGGCCTTTTCTTTTCTCTGCTCTTTCTCTTAACACTATTGCTATTAGGTTGTGCTCTTCCCTTACTTTTCCAGATTAGGTAGACCCTGAAAATCTGAAAATTCACAAAATCCTATTTTCTGGAAAAAAAAAATGGCAACACTACCAACTGTGTCCGTTGGAACTCATTAGCTCTTATAGCAGGATGCCCTTGTTTGTCCCCCTTAGTGGTGGGCGGCTTCTCACTGCTCCTTCAATAATGATGATTTGTTTAAGAAAAGTCAAAAGCTCCAAGAAAATGGGTATCACATACATAAACTCCTAATGCAGAGGACAAGTGAATGACCAGGAGGCCAAGGATACTGTCTGACCACAGACATTATAATGCAAGCACATCAAATCAGAGGCAGGAGGAAGGAGGAGGTTGGTAAGGCTGGGTCAGTGAAATGGTGTAGACAGGGAAGGGACATGAATGTGGCAGGCCTGGTGGGATGTAATAGGGAGTACTGTGGACTGTGGCTAAAGGGAACAGCTGCTCAGTTCTAGCCAATTATTGCTTTGTGTGAATTTGAGAATCTGTCTTCTGACTCTAGTGAAAAGAAACCGGATACCTATATTTTAAATAATACTTATAATTAAATTAAATACTTATAATTTTACTTATAAGTAAATACTTAATACTTATAATTTTAAAATATTGGTAACAGATTCAATTTAAAAACAAAAACTTTCAGAAATACAGAAGTTGTGTGTGAGCTGGATGCAGTGTGCAACCCACCATTTTGAATCTTCTATCCTAAGTCATGTTTAAGGAACAAGATATCAAGCTGGGTACTCCTGTCAACATATTGTTCTGTTTCTCTTCCTTTCTCCTCCTAAAATAAGTCTATTAGGATGAGGTGTTAGACAGAAAATAATCAGAGGTTTCACTTCAGGAATAAAGTTAGTGATAGGTTTACCCTCCAAGCCAGCACACATGGGAAAAAGTGGCATTATGAGGGTGCTGGTGGTATGTAAAAGAAGGGGCATCCTCTAACCAAGCTTGTAACTCCCAGACCTAGAATTTGACTGGGCCTGGCCCTTATACTTGGGATACTCGCAGTGTGGACATAGCCTTGCCTCTCTCATTGCTTGTTGTACCTCCCCCTCTACTGTCAACTACAGTCCAACCATGACAGCCTTCAGCTGCTCTCTCAGACAAACAAAACCCAGCTCTTACCACTTTTCGCGTTTGTCTGCAAAACCAGCCAATGTCCCCCCACCAGGTGCTGTTTTTGTATTTCTTTTTTCCCTTTGGAGTCAAATTCAATATTACCCACTAAAACAGTTTTATTCTGACCAGCAAGGCTAAACCAGGTGTCTAACACTCATTCAAACCATTTCACATTCTTCAAATCAATTATCCTTATGTGACTTTATTACTTAGTCATTTATATCACTACAGTCTCTCAGCCCACTATAATGAAAGTTTAAATAACACAAGAGCAGGGTCCTCATCTTTCTTCTTTACTGTTGAGAGTCACCAGCATGGGGAATAATGACTGGTCTTTAGTAAGTGTCTGATGTATGTATTGATTATGAGCAACAACAACAATAAATGCATACGGAGCTTGTCGTGTGCTAAGTACCTCACTAGTCAACTTTTACCCATTTACCTATCTCGACAGTCCTATGAGGTACATACTATTCTTGTCCCCATTTTAGAAATGAGAAAACTGAGGCAAAGAGAGGTTAAGATTACACAGCAAGTAAATGGCAGGGCTGGGATCTGCATCCAAGCTGTCTGCCTCCTGAGTCCATGTCTAATATTCTCTTTCCAGGGTTCACATAGAATTTAGGATTGGAGTTAGGAAGAAGTGATGGCTGGATGGAAAAGAAATTTTAACATTTACATATGAGTTTCAGCTCTAAAAATTCCTTTCATTGTGTGTATATGTGTGTGTGTGTACAATAAGCTGCTATCATTTGGAAAAATATATTTCTTTCTTTCTTTCTGTTGAGACAGAGTCTCACTATGTTGCCCTCAGTAGACTGCCATGGCCTTATAGCTCACAGCAACCTCAAACTCTTGGGCTTAAGCAATTCTCTTGCCTCCGCCTCCCAAGTAGCTGGGACTACAGGCACCCGCCACGACACCCAGCAATTTTTTGTTGCAGTTGTCATTGCTGTTTAGCTGGCCTGGGCTGGGTTTGAACCTGCCAGCCTCAGTGTATGTGTCTGGTGCTGTAACTACTATGCTACAGGTGCCACGCCTGGAAAAATATATTTCTATATTTGATTTTGAAGCATATGCCCATAAACATAATGATTGCTTCTCATCATGTATTTCTGCTGTCAATTTGAAGGATAAAGCCACAAGGCCATGTTTGTAACATCCCTACTATTGCAAGAATGACCGTGAAGAATCAAAACATTATTCTTTTAACAAATGAAGCAGTGAGCAGCAGGAGTTGAGTTATGAAGGACAGTGTGCACACATGTGATTAAATGGCAATGTGGGGAGGAGTGCTAGAGAAAGATCATTGGCATCTGAGGAGATCTGCGTGTGGATGTTGTGATGTTGTTTGTAAGCGAATGCCTCTGATGATGGAAGCTTACCTCTGGCTCCTGCTCTTTGCAGGAGTCTCAGTTTCGCAGTTTATACTCCTACCAACCCATTGTGTTCCTTCTAGTAACTATGTTGGTACTTGGCTAATCTGCTTTGTCATAAATTAGGGTTGGGATGAGACACAGAGACATCACAGGTAACCTTTTATCAAAAGGTCTAGATCCAACCGGGCCTGTCGAACCAGGCCTAATTCAATACCACACGATGGAGCTCATTCATTCCCAGCCATGAAAACAAGATCTTGAATAACTTGATAGGCGTTTGGATTAATGATGTGAAAAGTTTTTATCAGTGGGCTAGTTAAGTATGTCTTACTTCAACACTTAAACTTATTGTCCACAAGATTTGACAATGTAACTGAATTGTGCCTTGCTCAATTCTGGGCTGCTGCTGGTGCTGCTGCTGATAAATGCAATGATGGTACTGGATTCCTGACACCCTTTTGTCCTAGGCTAGGATGCAAAACAGATGCTGCTCTCAGGCGATAGCTATGCCTCAACTATCCTCTCCCAAACATTCCTGTTTGTATTTAAAAGAAGATTAGAGATGGGTTTTTGAAAACAAATTTCAAACTAATTCACTTTGATTTCTCATCTGGATTTCCAAGAACTGACTCCCTTGTGATGCGAGGGACAGCTGTGCAGCTCAAATCCAGATGTGCCCCACCATCACCCCATGGCCACTATGTGCCCCACTGGAGTGGAGAGAAAGTTCTCTGGTGCTTAAGCCAGTTGTATTCCTTGGAACCAGGGCTGGCATTGTGGGTGTTCGGCCTGTGTAGTCACTCAGGGTCTTCACCCTACAGAATCTCTCACTTGGTGTAATATTCTGCTATCCCCATCTTGAAATTCTTAATAATTCATGAAAAAGAGACCTTGCAAATCATGCAACCAGTCCTGCTAGGAACACAGTCAATGTCTGACTATGTAGAAACATAACTAATTCTATAAATTTGGGTTTTTAAAAACTTTTGCTGGATAAGTCAGTATTTTGTGGTTCTGAAAAAAAAAAATCAGAAAGTTTTACTGCAAACATTTTAATCACCTCCTAGTGAGAACAGTCTTCTGAAATCTCTCTAATTAGGATCAGAATTAAAATGAAATTTCTAAAGAGATGGATTACAAAATCTACTTGAAAGTGGTTTGGAAACCACAAAGACTATGACACAGAATGGGGCGTTATCTCTAGAAGCTTAGCTTCTATCCTTAGCTTCTATCATTCCTTCTGCCTCAATATCACTAGCAGGTAGAAAAGGTAGCCTCAGCATCATCAGGTCCTCAGAAAGGTTATGAGCCCAAGGAAACCAAGCGTGCCCTTCTCTGGGGACCATTTTATCTCCTTGTTGGCTTGGGAAGGCATTGTATGGCGTGATGCCCAGCCAACCCTAATTCAGATGAATGTAGTTTCACAATTATTTTTAAATCCATAATTCCAATTTCTAACTAAGATACGTTTACAGTTGGACCACATTCAGGCATACAGAATAACCTAAATTAGTCTTAAAAAGCTTTATGTTTTTTCTTTCCTCAAATAGAGGTCCTTCTGGGATTAGCTTTAATGAATAGATGAGACTAAGGCATAATTAGCATATCAGTGGTTTAACACATGCAGGAGAATAACCTTCCTAAGCACTTTAAGAAATGTATGTGTATAAAAACTCTCTGAGTTCTGTTTATGATTTTAATGTGTTCAACAAAACTCTTTTTCATGGATTCTCCAAAGGTCAGTTTTTATTCAGCCTATATCTGCATTTTCACAAATTGTGAAGTTGATAACTCCAAGATAAAGAGGCTTTTCTACATAATAAATAAAGGCACTCCATGGGAACACTTCACAATATCCAGGTTATGACTCATTCCAAATGTCTGCTTTTGCCTTTTGCAGTGAAAGATAGTTCCATTAAGTTGAGATCTATTTCTTAATTGTTATTTGTTTTGTGGTATTAAAAGTGGGGGGAAAAAAACCCTGGCTAGATTGTTCAATGCACATCAAACTAGAAAAGAACATTTAATCCCTTGGCCAGCTCACCTTTCTTTCTCTGTCACCAATTCCCTACCTCCCTGTAGTAAAACAACCAGCCTTGCCTCCCCAGGCCTCATCTTCTCCCGAGGATGTCAGCTTCTATGACCTAGGAGTTACCCTTGACCCTCTGTCCTCTCCACCTTCTGCTAATGTCCAGTGTTTTCCCAAGTCCTATTAATTGTGTTGACAAATACTACTGAAATCTGTCCACCTCCCTCCATTCTACTGGCTCTACCCTGAGCACGATAGACCTCCTGTAGCCATCACGCATCTCTGAGCCACCCCACACACACAGGCAAGACAGCCCCCTAAAAATGTGAAACTGCTTACCTGACTCTCCAACCAAAACCCTGCAATGTTTCATTATCATTCTTAAGAAAAAGACCAAAAGGATGAAAACAGGTTTTGAAGTCCTGCAGGTCTAACCTTCCCCACAGTATCTCCCCTCTCTGCGGCTCAGATCCTAGGACAAAATATATTATTTTCTTGGGGACTCTTTCTTAGTCCAGGACCAGGTCCGGTGCTCACCTACATCACCTCACAGCTCTCCTTGCCTTCCTTGAACTTTGAGGCACTGATAACCAAACTTGCTTGTAGGATGGTCTGATTAAGGTCAGTATCCCCTTCCAGGGTACAAATTTCCTGGAGTTGTTCTCCCCACCACAGCTCCATCTCTAGCCCTGGGCCTCCGAAGTTGGAGGTGCAGGGAGGAAGGAGCGGGATGACTCACCGCGCTCATGAGAGAGTCCAGGACACTGACAGCAAATGCTGTCCCACAGGCAAAGGGCTGCGTGAGGTACAGTTCTGTGTCGGGATCGTCATCATCGTCTTGGTCCAAAAACTGAACATTAGTATCATTCACTAGAAAAAGTGTAAAATAAGAATTAGCCTCAAAGACCACACACAGGCAGCAGAGCCAGAGAGAAACCAGGCTAGAGGCTGAGAACACTGAAGTCACTGAAAAGGAAACAAAAGCAAGGCAGAAGCCGTGGATGGATCTTTGGGGTGAGGGGCAGTGGGACTCAACGGACTGTTCCCATGTGACTGTTTAAGCCTCTGAGACCTGAAGAGTGGCAAGTTCGAGCAGGCTTGCTCCATGGCAAGCTGCTGGAGGACCAGCACTGAGTGCTGGGCAGTCCTTTGGTATAGTTTTAGAATCATGACCGAAAAAACACCCTGGAGCATTTTTTGGTAGCCAAGTCCTTTGAGAGATAGACATATTTCAATGATGCATAGCCATGCTGGGATGGTAAGTTTAGCCACAAAGAAATAAAGCAACTTATTGGGGTAATCAGCAATGGACCCAGAGCGTAGCAAAGGCAGATAGCAGGGAATAATTCACCCCCAGGTGTGACCCACAGCCTGTCCCGGGGACATGCCCAGGATCCCGGTCCACACCCTGCAGGCCCTGTTTAATACACAGGAAGCCTCAGGTAGGATGGCTTCCTGGCTGTCTCCTGCTGTTCACTGACAAGGACTTGCTTTGAATGTTGAGTTGCACGGGGACACCCACGTTCTCCCTTTCCCCTTGTAAACAGCTCAGTCTTTTATGTGCTTCTGCTCAAGCAGACGTAGTGCTGAATGTGTGTTTCATTTCCATCAGAGGACTCCTCAAGGACTCCTCCTGCACGCATGTGCAGACCGATGAGTTGTGTCACTCAGATGTCTTTAACTTATTAAAAATTAAATGAGAAATTAATTCAGAAATTATCAGTTTTGCAGAGCAAGTCGTAGAAGAAAAGTAGGGGAGGGGGCACTCATGATTTCTGGAACAATCATTGCACATTTAGAAAGAGAACAAATGAGATTGCCTTTCTCTGATTCCCTTCTAAATGTGTCAGCAGCTAATTCTCTTTTGCAGAGTTATTGTTTTAATTTTTTTAAGCAACTTTCTTGATAACTTTTCTTTTTTAAAAAAAACTTTTGTTTATTGTATGAGTCAGAATAAATGATAATAGTTTAAAAGGCTAGGCATGGTATTAGTGTTTGTAAATGACATCATCTTGTTTCCCTAGAGAAAGATCCGAATAGGGGAAATTCTCCACTCTGTTCTTCCAAAGTTAATGACATCTAGGTCCCCATTGTCTCAGCAGTACTTGAATTGAGCTGGAAGTCCAAAACTAGTCTCTGACAACTAGGCTTTGAGTTTGGCCACTGTCACCACTTCTTTGGGTACAGCATTTTATCATTCTGTACTTTAGTTTCTCTGTATAATAAGAACATCATAGCAACTGTCTCCTGAGGTTGTCAGAAGCCTGTGTGAATGAGGTTGGGCCTGGAGAGGTGGCCCAGCATCTGGATCATTCCATGCCTAAAGTTAGCTGCTGTCACTATCTCCCTATGTTAAACAGACATTATGCAAATGTCCAGTTTCTCTCTACCTCTCTTGGAAATACTCAATATATTGCTTGGAGTCTTTCAAGCTTTTTTTTTTTTTTAACCTCCCTCCACTTGTCCAAAAGCATTTTTAGGCCTCTGTTTAGTCCTTCTGCCTGTGAGTCAAAAAATGTAAACTGGGGACCACCTGCAGATGTGGTTTTCAGTCCTTGTACCAGCCACTGATAGTGTGCTTCAACACTCCATAAGGACCAGCATCTGTTACTTTTTTTCAAAAGGATGGGGAAAGGCTGGCATTAGACATAGAAGCAAAGTAACTCCAGGTAGGAAAAGAGGATTCTGGGTTTTCAGATGAGCTAGGTATTAGGGGCCATCAGAAAAGAACTCTAAAAGACTAGACAGGGTTTATCAAAAATCTTGCATATTGTTCTGGTATAACCAGTCTCAGAAGAAGAGCAATTACCATCACCTGAAAATTTCACTGAGCAGTGATTAGGTGGCACTGCTATGTGGAGGGAGGTGAAGAAATGTTACTGCTTGACAGATCCCAAGAAAGACCTTTAGAGGCACCCATGTAATCACCCCAGAATGTTTGTCCCCAAATATAGATGGGAACAGTTGAGTTAAACAGCTTTAAACAAAGTTCTTTCTTGTGAGACTTCTAGAGTCTTTTGCCATGCTAACCTCAGTTGGCATGTGTACAGCCATCTAGATGAAGACTAGAACATACCACACAGCTTAAAATATCTTGTCTTGCCCATTGACCCATGAATGGATTAATAAATTGTGGTATATGTACACCATGGAATATTATGCAGCCTTAAAGAAAGATGTAGACTTTACCTCTTTCATGTTTACATGAATGGAGCTGGAACATATTCTTCTAAGCAAAGTATCTCAAGAATGAAAGAAAAGGTATCCAATGTACTCAGCCCTACTATGAAACTAATTTAAAGCTTTCATATGAAGGCTGTAACCCAATGATAGCACAAGTATATGGGGAAAGGGGCAACGGAGGGGAGGGAGGAGAATGGGTAGAGTGAGGGTAATTGGTGGGACCACACCTATGGTGCATCTTAGAAAGGTGCAGGTGAAACTTACTAAATGCAGAATATAAAGGTCTTAACACAGTAACTAAGAACCATGAAGGCTGTGTTAACCAGTTTGATGAAAATATTCCAGATTGTATATGAAACCAGCACATTGCACCCCATGATTGCATTAATGTACACAGCTATGATTTAATAAAATATATATATATATCTTGTCTGTCCTTGGCACCCTCTGAGTCTTTCAAAAGGCATTTTGCTGGCCTGGTGTAGTGCAGAACATATCTTGGAACATGCGGGTAGTCAATGTTTGTGGGGGATGTAGGAGGGAAAGTGTTCAGAGGATGGCAGCACGGCTACCACCCAGGAAACGGTGCTCACAGCAGAAAGTAAGGGTGGTGTGAACATCCTCCAGGCTCTGGGAGCAAAGAGAATTCTGGCAAAGGGCAAAAGATTCGGGAGAGTCAATTATGCTAAGCGAATACCTAAATTGTTGCTCAGATTGGGGCTATCAAACTTATTTTTGCTTCCACTAATCACAAATCAATATATCTGGGTTAGTCAGCAGCATATAAATTCTGAATAGAAAAAAAAGTTGCTGGCAGTGATGATTTCTGAAATGCTGTCATAGATTTCCAAGATACATTCTTGGATGAATTTTTTTTTTTTCAGATTAATATGAGAGCACAAATGGTTAGGTTGCCTTGTTTGCATTTCTAAGGTAAAGTTCAAGTTGTAGTTGAGTCCTTCACTGGGAGATGTGCTGTACACCCTTACATTGTGCCCATTAAGTGAGTGATTACCAATCCTGCTCCCCATCCCTTCTCCTCTCTCCCCACTACTTGAATTTAATTTAATTTTTCCCTCATGGGGGTGTATAGTGGTTTATCTGTTGGTCTCATATTAGTATTGTGTTATTGGATACTTGCTTTTCTATTCTTGTGATACTTTACTAAGAAGAATGTTCTTCAACTACATCCAGTTAAACACAAAAGATGTAAAGCCTCCATCTTTTTTTATGGTTGAATAGAATTTCTTATTATACATATACCACAGTTTATTAAACTAAGCATGAGTTGATGGGCACTTGGGTTGATTCCACGTTTTGGCGATTGTGAATTGACCTGTGATGAACATTCTGGTGCGAATGTCCTTATGGTAAAATAATTTTTTTCTTCTTCTAGGTAGATGCCTAATTATGGAGTTGCAGGATCAAATGGAAGGTCTACTTTTGCCCTTTCAGGATTCTTCATACTTCTTTCCATGGAGGTTGTATTAGTTTGCAGTCCCACCAGCAGTGTAAAACTGTTCCTTTCCATCCACATCCACCCTAGCATGTGCAGCTTTGGGACCTTGTGATGTGGGCCATTCTCACTGGGGTTAGGTTATGTGGTTTTGATTTGCATTTCTCTGATGATTAGGGATGATGAGTGTTTTTCATGTATTTCTTGGCCATTTTTCTGTCTTCTTCAGAAAGTAAGCCACATGAGTTCCTTGGGTTTCTCGTGGCCCTACAGCTCTGAGAAGAGCAATCTAGTAACCTAGGCTTTTAGTCAACTACACTAAACATAAAAAAGACACCTCTCCTATGGCTGGAGAAAGAAAATAGTGTGGTACTCCTTGACCTGAGTGAATCTGTCCTGATAAGTAGCTCCATCTACAACAATGCAGTGCTGAATGGTGGACAATTTATTCCGCACTTTCTAGACACCTTATAAGCAAGATTACTGTGTTAAAAGCCTATTCTCTTATTTTGAAATATATTTGGGGGGCCCAGAAAATGGAGTCTGGGTTTCATTTGTGAGTCATTTAAAGGCAGGTGCTTGCACCTCTCTATCCAGTCCTTCACTGAGCAGCACTTTTGCTGTCTCTATTTAGAAGATCTATCCCCAGTTCTGACACCTGCTGCTGCTGGGCGCCCACCCTGGAGTTATTAACCAAGTCTTGGGGAAGGGCCTGACAACTGCAGGCATGACCAGAGGGCTTTGTCTTGCAGACACTGTGAATCTCCCAGAAGGGCTCCAGGGTGGGGGCTGGGAGTCAGAAAGATGCTGTGCCTTGGCATCTGCCACTCTCACCCTCTGTATCCTTCTTGAAAGCTGGCTTTAGTAAGAAAGGGTCCCCTAGGAGCCAGCTGTTTTTACAGCTTCAAAATCAGAGCTTCTAAGAAAGGGCCTAGTAGGGGGGAAAAGGCAAATAAAGTCAGAGTAAAAGAAAATAAACAGCTGGAGGGAAAGCACCGTCTTAGGTTTCTTATCTTAAAATTTTGATATTTCTCCTTTGACTTCCTTTGAGATCTGTGAAGATGTGTCAGTCAAACTGACAGTGTGTTGGAGGAGGAATAGAAGGGAGAAGGCGGGAGAGTGGGGTGACAAAAAAAAAGTGGGGGGGGAGGCTCAGGCCGCCAAAGAAAACACATTAGAGCAAGGATGCTTTGGAAACAACTGCCAGGTCAGATGGGTGTGATCAAAGGTTTACTGATGCTGTGTGGGGAAAAATCATTAAGAAAGGCCAGAACAAGACAGTCGATTGCAACCAGAGCCACAAATAAAACACATTCAAAGCACTGCCATGGGGTAGCCTTTCTGTTACAGCCAGTGAAATAAAAAAAAAATAATAAAAAAAAAAAAAAAGCTGATGATAGTTGGAAACACCAATAACAGAACAAAAGGAGATAGTGATGTGAAGGAAAACAGTGCTTCTTACCCAGTTCAGTTATCATTAGAATGTGCGTCCCACTGTTTTTTTCCTGATTGACTGATACCAAAGGCAACTTGCCCGGTTTAGCTAATTGGATACGGCATTTAAGGATTGGGGAAAGGGAGTGGAGGAAAGTACAGAAAAAGAAGAGAGTGAGGGAATAACAGAGGAACATTCTCAAGGAAAGGGACCCAGGAGGGACCAGAGGGTGGTTTGCATTTGCCCTGTGGGGAAGAGGCCATTCTGCAGCTTTGCATATTCAGAGATGGCAGCAGGGGGTGCTGTGGCCAGGTAAGAAGTTGGAGTCCTTTGGTCAGCAACCATGGCCTTCAAAATCTCATCATATTTTGGACCAGAATGGTATTTGCTGAAAATGGCCTTTGGCTGAGAAGTTCAACTAAGATAGGTTACGTTTGGTGTTATTGCTTCTACCTCATTCTCAGAATAGGTTTGGCTTAGACCTGAAGCTCTGTATGTCAGTGGAGGGTTCAGATCATAGGCGAGGTCCAGACAGAATGCTCCAAAGAGGTGCTTCCAGTGAAAATCACCAGAAAGAATCCATGGACTAAGCCTTCCTGAATTTATGCCCCCAAATACATCTCGTGCTCCTTTAAACTGTGACCACCATGAAGGAATCTGTTTATCTCAGAGGTAAGACCAGTTTTCCTTCTGGGTAATTGGCCATATGTTCTACCCATATGTCTCTCTAACCCTACCCCACCCTGGAACAAACCCCACTAGAACCTACAAGGTTGAAAGGGCTAAGAAACAGATCAACCTCCTCATATCCTACATGGTCTGGAAGAGAGGACAAAAACTCCCCCCGAAAGCTGACATGGACCCCTACCTAGTTCAGTGATGATGGGGATGTTGACTCCAGTTGTGATGGATGGCTGGCGTAACATCCCATGCACTGGGCTGTTATCTGGAGAGGATCTATCCATTCCTGGAGGTGTGAACCCTAGTAGGAAGGAAAGAGGGGAGGAAGAACAATCAAAGAAGGGGAAAATTTGGAAATAATGATAGTACAGTGTGTATACACAGCCCCAAGTATGTAGCATATGCATTATTTATAGGTCAACAATTACCTCTTCCAAGATAAACTCTGATGAGCTATTTTTCTGGAGGACAAATAAGCAGACCATTATAAGTAGTTCTAATTCACTAGTTCCCTAAAAATCCAAACACTATGCCAATTGTTTATCTTGTTTGTAGACTTTGGTTCTCTGGTCCCCCTCTGCATACAAGAGGAATTAGCACTGACACCCCCTTGAAGTTAGGTATGACATTGCAAAGTGAACAGAGAAATGCCTAACACTTCTGGCCCGAGTATGAGATTGGTCACCTCTCTCTTCCAAGGCCACAGCAACTATGGGGAACTGGTTTCTATGGAGATGAAGGCTGGACAGCAGCCCTGGACACACCCACAAAGCACTCTGAGTGAACGAAAAATAAAGCTGTGTTCCTTTAAGTCCCCATTGTTGCTGTCGTCATCACAACATAACCTGACCTATCCCAAATGTCACCTTAAACCAGCTGATCGCCTGTCCTTTGGCCCAGGTATGACTTAGGCCTGGGGTTTTATCTGCTTGGGGGGTTTTAGGAAGTGACTGCTTGCTCTTAAGAAAAAAACACATAGGAAGAGATTCTCTTTTAATTTACCGAACATTGTTTATATGTCTGTGGTACCTGGATACGGCACAGTAATCTGGAACTGTTGCAGCCATTTTGCCATAGGGTGAATACAACTGAGGACAAAAGCACCTTAGTGATCTGCCCATTGAACCCCAGGAAGACCTGAACTGGAGCTCCTGGGGCAACCAGCTCCGGACCGTCTACCTCAGGCTTTCTTACTAACGGGATTATGTACTGGGGGTGCCAAAAACACGTAGATGCTTTTTTAGAGACTTTACCTATACATTACTTTTCAAAGCAGAATTGAATCATGGCAGCAATGTATCGCATAATGTTTGCTCAAAACATGGCGTTAATCAAATGCATGCTAGTGTCACTGTCACCATACAAGAGGCAGGACAATTAAAGAAAAGGCAGGAGTGCAGTTGTCGGTCAAGGAGCATAAAATCATTTTGAAGTGTTATTTGAATATGAGAACATTGTGGAAGGATCAGGACAACAGAGGTGTAAGTATAGGGGACCTTAAAGGATGTAGCATACCACAGAAAACTGGCTACCCAGGTGGCACTTCGGGAGGAAATTGAACCAGCTGGCACAGTGATGGATGTACAAGTGGACACTGTGGTCAATGTCGCTTAAGCTGTGATAATCACCAGGGTCTGGACGCTGATGGTAATCGCCTTGAGCACCTCTTATAATTTCAGAAGTTGAACATGACTTGTATTCATCTTTTGTTATCAGTATACATCGAGTATTACAATTTTAATATAGATTTTTCCTTTCTTAAAATGTGTATACTTTTTTGGCACACTCTGTGTATATCTTTATTCGTACACTCTCTCTATATATATTTAAACATATATATACACATACACATCTATGAGGAGTTTTCTTACAGTAAAAATCCTAACTGATGTGTGTGTATATATGTGTGTGTGTGTGTGTGTGTGTACATATCCCACTTGCTTATGGTTAACCCCTTGAACTTCCCAGCATGGCAAATATCAACCTCATAAGGTAATGGAGGCACAGAAAAACTGGAGTGCAGCCTCCAATTTTAAAACCAATTTTTTGGTTTATGATTTTGTAGTGTGGGATTTTTTCGGTGCTCATGCCCAAGTCCTCAGTATATATCAGGATGGGCTTGAAACAACCATAACGTCAAGTTTAACCCAAGTGACTGCCTCTTTAAGGATGTGCACAGGAACGGAAACATGAGAAACTCATTCACTGCATACTTTCATTTCCTGAAAATCCACTTTTCCAGGTGAAGCAAATGGCAAGTGGTACCATCAGCTCTGTGCTGGTAGCAAGGCCCAATTTGCTCTCCCACCTTATAGGACAGACAGATGTTCACATTCACTTGGGTTTCTCCTTCTAGCCCTTGCTGGTTGCTCCATGGATTTACTAATGAATTAGTAACTTACATGAGCAACATCACTTTGCTGAGTTTCCAAGGACAAAACTCCCAGTGGATTACGAGGGAACCAGATTAACCAGATTCCTGACTCACACCCCAGCACTGTAACAAGACGGCTGAGTCTGGTATTTTGGTTAGGTGCGAATCAGGAAGGAAATGACAGGTACTCAGTAACTGCCTGTTGTTTTGGAAGTGCATAATGCATGAAATTCCAGACAAATATAACACAGTTTTCTTATTTTCTGCTCTCCTGTGTATAAATTTCTTATCATCCAGTGCCAGTACTTTTAGAAAGCCAAAAAGAAAAAAAAATTTTTTACTTAATATCAGCTCCCTGGTTGCAGTTGGTTTTGTTTTTTATATTAATATACTGGGAACAAGGTAAGTCATTTTGAGTGACATCATGGTGTCCATCTTTTTCAACTTTTCTGGCCAACCACATAACCAAAAACCTGCATTTTTAAATGCTAGCTGTTTTCTTCCTCTAGAATGGTGAAGGAGAAAACTAAACTGTTTTCATCAGAAGTTTCATTCAAAAGCATGAAAAACTCCAAGCGACAGCTGTGCCGATTCAGTGGAGGTGACGTTTCTGAATTTCTTCAACTTGACAAGTAAACACCTTAAATCGGTAATGCCATATGCATAATACATGGCCTGTATTTTGACATCCATCATCAAATGCTGACTTGAGAAAATACGGGTTTGTACGTCAAGGAACAGCACCCATAAAGCAGGGAGAAATGCAGGTCACACAGAATTAGGAAACCTGTATTTCATTACAGATTCTGCAACAAGCCAAAGCATCCTTTTATTTTGTCTTATTTAAAGATTCCATTTTCAGCTGTGAAAAGACTCAGTTCCTTTGCATGAAACCTTCATTTAGAAATGACATGCTTGCTTCATAGTCCACTTTCATTTTGCTTTCATATTCCATTTTCCCCTTCGGTCGCCGAGCCTGGTTCCATTAGCATCTGCCAAGTGACAAAGTATGGTGGGTGCCCAAAGACATCTCTCCATTGAGGGCCTGTCCCTCTGCTTTGCATGACCCTAAGGAAAGCGTGCTTTTGTTGGCAAGAAAACTTCAGCAGGGACCATGCCTCTTTTTATTACCCTACTTTTCTAGTTACACATTTTAAAAGCAAGGGGTACTGACAACCGGAAAAATAGATTACTTTTTTCCCCCTTGTATAGAGCTGTGTTAAAGATGAACAGAATTTATTAGTGTTTCTTAGGGGTCCTAATATGGGCAAATCGTAGTCTGAAATGGCAGGGTTGACCTAGATCACCCAAATGACCTCGGAGAGGAAGAAAATTCAGGCACCTTCCTTCCAAAGGGATGAGGATATCAGCCTTTGACACCTGATGATGGCATGTTCCCTATTCGTCATGGCTACCATTGACAAAAGGGCAGGTCTATATGTACATGTCTCTGAGGGACCTGCTGCCCACCCCATTACTGTTTGTGGCAGTGGATATATCTTTGGTTGCACTTGAAGTCTCTACATAAAACAATGCTGTAGTTCGGCGTATGAAAGCACCGGCACGTGGGATATACCCCAGGGATCTACAGCGAGGGAACAGCGAAACTGGGAAACACTCCCTTCATTAGTTAAACTAACACTTGGGAAATTAATTTTAGAAACAACCACTTAGTTTGCCAGAAGAGATGACTAAAAATATCAGCATTGGAGAAATGGAATGGGAAGACCTCAGTCAAGAAAAGACTCAAGTTTAAATTATCTATATTCAGAGCTCTTTCTGGGATGGGCTCCTGATTTCTTAGACGCATCGTTGCTCTTGGTTAGCCATGACCATGGGAGGAAAGTTATGTGCTAAAAATGACTCCCTAAGAACATTTGAGCTTCTTAAATTAAAGGTCCCTCCCTCTTCCAATCTTCAGCGGCAGATTTTGTTATCTGTTTCATTCATTTGGCATAAGGTATAAATGCCTTGATCAACACTGCCTCAGGACAAATATTCTTACTCCACACGCTGTTTAACAACTTTAGGGCAGAGACTGAGTTGCCCCTTTCTTGGAACTACCCAGATAATCTACAAAATGCATGGCACATAAAGAAGAAATAGAATAGTTACGAGCATTGGCTTTGAAGTCTTGGGTTCAAATGCCAGCTCATATACCCATGAGCCATGTAACTGTAAGCATTGCGCAGACTGTCTCCAAGTCTCTATTACTTCATCTATAAACCAGAAGTACTGCCTACATAGGACAATTGTTGGGACAAAGTAACACATTCAAAATATTTAATACAATGCCTGGTATGAAGCAAGTACACCCAAATTCTGGCTACTAATGCTCGTATTTTATTAGATATACAATACATATTTGTGGATCACCATCCGTTCCCAATGGATAAAGAACCAAGGAAGCAGGTGCTAGATAGAGAAAATCTCAGAAAATTAATGAGAGGGCAATGAGCATTGTGCATATATTTTGGTATAAATAATCAGATCAGTCCTGTGGTAGAAATTCAGCCAAAAATATCTAAGGAAGGAGGAGTCTGAATATGGAATGGTTAGGATTTTCTTCAGGTATGTTAAGAAACTGATGGCCTGTCTTCATACAAGAAAAGATAAGAAAGTGTCCTTATTCCTCATGGAAACTGCAGAATCTCTCTGGAGCATTCTGTTTCCTGGAGTTAATTTCCTACTTCCCTCAATTATTTAGGAGCACAGATTCCCTTTTTGTTTCTCGGCCTCCTAGAATGATTTTCACTATTCCTGACATCCCTTTCCAGCATTTGACCATCAGCACTCCTGTTGGGTTCAGCTGAACCAAGTCAGTGGTGTCTGGTGTTCTTTTTATGATCCTGGTTGATGCCTGGGTCTGACAGTACTGGGCCTCTGCCAGGGAAGGTATGGGAAGGACATGTGTCTTTTAGTAAAATGTTAATTCTAATATCAATGAGGATGGCTTGGAATTAAAGAATGTAATGCAAACACTTGGCCTATTCTTAAGAGGAAGAAGGAATGACACACATAACAAGATGATCACTTTCATTTTTTTAATGATTGTTTTAGGGGCTTGCTGTATGCATGTAGGCATTACCATGCAGCATCTAAGAGGCATCATGAGTCTATAAGTAAAGAAAAGCTATGACTCAGACAAAACCTACAAAGGGAATGGCTAGAAAAGGGTTCCAGGGCAAAGAAAACACAAGTGCATTAGAAAATGAGAAAGGGCCCATCTCATGGTTTGTAAGGGACTCAAAGCAAAGGCGAGAAGGCTCTGGATCTAGACTGAGTATGATAATTGAGAATGAAGAAAGGCAAGTGATGCCTAAAATAGAACCTCAAGAAAATAGAGAGTACTAAGAATCATAATAGCCGACATGTCTTGAGTCTTACTATGCACTCAGTTCTGTCCATGTAATAACTTTAGCTCTCAAAACCATCCTTTGTAGATACTCCTATTTTATAGGGGAGGAGGCCAATGCACAGAGCAGGCAATTGACTTGCCTCTGGGCACACTTCTAGGAATGAGCGGATCTCACATTGGAACCCAGCCAAACTAATCCCAGAGTCGTCCCTAAACCACCACACCAGACAGCTTCATTTTATGTGCCAGACTGTACTAAGAGATTTTTTCATGGGCCACCTCATTTATTCCTCATAACAGCACTATGAGTCTGGGGACTGTTAATATTTCCATTGTGTAAAAGAGGAAAATAGGATTCAGAGCAGTCGAGTAACTTGCTCAAGCTTATCCAGCTGGTTAGTGGCAGATCTGAGGGCCACAGCTGGGCAGTGTGACCTTAGAGTCCAGGGACAACTACCCGTGCCGTACCCCCTGTGTGCCTGCTGGTCTCTCTCTGCCAGGTAAGTTTGAGGCCCAAGCCAGTCTTACTTTTTTATTGTTTTCACTTTTAAACAATAGCAGATAACAACTGGGACCCATTGTAGTTATGCTTAACTTGCTTTGGTATAGCAGCATGCACAACTCAGTACATATAATAAATGCTTTATTACAGTGCTTTTCCATGGGGGAAACACAAAGTACTTTCTAAATCTTCTCTAGTTAAATCCCCAAGCTTTTCCAGGGAGAGAGGGAGATGGAAATTCTTATCAATCACCTCCCTTCGAAGAGATGGAGAAATGAAGGTAAGTGCTTCTCCCACCCCCATAGACTTAACATAAAAGAATTGGTTCAAATGGCAGGCCAAATTATCTTTTATTGTGTGCATATAAATGATGGTTAGGAATCCATATGCTACGTTAAACTAGGGAAATAAATTAGGCCGAGTCATCTAGGTTTGCTGAGACAGGTATTCAATATGAAGTTGTAAAAGGGAAAGATCACCGTTAAAAATGATCTATTAAAGACATGTTAAAAATCAAGAGAAACATCTCATATTACATCATCTAGGAGATGAATTAAATTTCCTGTTAATGCCAGGGGGGAAAAAAGTCCCAAAGCCAAATGTCAGATGAAGCACAGATCAATAAAAATATTTTGATAAGTAAATGCAACAATGTTATTTAACACATGATTGGCAACCACTGAAACATAAATTATCCAAATTTCCCATTGTTGCTTATGGGAAAATTATGCAGATTAGGACTTGATTAGGCTTATATCATGAGACTCAATTTGGACTTCTAATCTATTAAGCTCCAATAAATGAGGCATCTGAATAGCTCCCCTGAGCAACTACAGTAATAGCCACAGCAGTCATTTCTGCAGTATGTATTCCAGCAAATTCTTCGGCAGTGGAAGGAAAGAAAATTCCATGTAAAGAAGCACAGTCTCTTTCTAAGTTGTGGGGGAAAAAAAATACATGCACACCAGGCTGATTTGGGAAATATATTTTCAGAAATGACTACAAGAAAAATCTGAGCGAAGGAAAAACCTCACTTTAACCTTGTAATATTTTTTCACGGTAGTTTGCAGCAGCTTCCTGCAGAACCGGAGTCCAGAGTCAGAAAAGCCACATTGCTGACCATGTTTACTCAATAGAAAATGATTATTTACCAACATGGCAGCTTCTTCAAACACTATCCAAAGGGTAGTGCGATTGACCAGTTTTCACTTAGGAGCCTGTGGAGGAAGACGCCAACTAGGTGCTGGAGGCCAGTGTCAGAAAGGGAATTGGGGAAATTCACCTGCATATTTTTGACTGTGTGGTTATCTACTTTATGCTAAATAACCTCTGTGCTTGGTAGAGAAACTGATAACTGTCTGCTGCCCAGAAGAGAAGGATGGAGCTTGCAAAGCATATAAATAGACAATTCTGGGGAACCTAAACCATGCCATTGAGTCTCTACTGCCGTTTTATCAATCGCTTTATGTTAGAGACACAAGAGCTCTAGAAATCACCTAATAAATCCCTCCAATTTTGCAGATGAAGAAATTGAGGCTTATAGCAGAGAGTTTATTATATCCAAGGTCATGGAACCAGTTAGTGGCAGAACCAGGATAGTTGGTATCTGTTGCTAATCGACTTCCTTTCAACTTCTTCTCCATGTGAGGAATCCAAACCACAGCGTCCCCACCCTGAACACGGGAGAAGCAACAGGAAGTCAGACCTCACAGGGCCCCAAGATGGTCCTCCACCATCCAACGTACACCACTGGTTTAGAAATGGGCCTATCCCCTTCAAGCTGGGGTCAATCCATGCTCTCCTCAGGGCCTTATTTAGAAGACTCTAAAACTCTGTGGCTGCAAAACCAGGAGTCTGTGAGTGTGGAGCTGCTGGTAACCATTTGCCCCACCATGGGGTGAACTAAAATGAGAAATGAATCAAGAGCTCCTGCACCTCAATGTGCCTAAAGCCACAGACTCGCCAGTTTTAGGACTTTCTTCTTACTTAAGTCTTTATGAGGTGGATTTCACGTGCACTCAAATGCTCCAACTAGTACAGTAACTGAGAAAAATCGCTGTTCTTTTCTGTGCTGAAATGGTTCATGCACATTGGATTTTCTACTGAAACACCATGATTGTAACTTTATTCAAGGTTGCCTGTGTGTTTCTGGTGACCAGGGATAAGATCTGGAAGTACTAACTGCCACCCACCCCCAAACCCCGTATTTCTTTCTATTTACAATAAGGAACATTGACATTTTTAGTGGTACATTTTTCTAGAGACTGTATTTGATTAGCACTTTGCACAGCTGGCTCCACCCACTATAAAGTGTCTCCTCCTTTTTAGAGTTTGTATTTTGGGTCTGACCCAAATCAAAGCAAATAAACCAGCCAAACAAAACTTCTCTGTAGTTACTTGCTCATTAAGCGTCATAAAATGTGTTTGGCACTTAGACACGTGCCACCCACATTTGCAAGAGTTGTCTCTCCAATCAGAGGGTCTCTTTCCTTAAAATTAGCTTACAGAATTTACTGTCTAATATCTGTCTCTCAGGGAAGCTGCTGAATAGAAGGAAGAAAGAAAAGAACAGACCTAGTCACGACTCAAATGCAACAAAACCTGCAGATTTGTAAAGAACCTACTGTTCACGTGGACTGACTCTCCATCTAACCAAGAACTCACAGTGTCACAGAGCATTTCCACATCTCAACTTTTGAATTTTACCTCCCCTCACGTCATCTTCCAATTTCAAAAATAAGACATACTTGGCTGATACAAACCAAATAGCTTAGACTTTCACCCACACTTTGGTCTAAGCAATTTCACTTTTAAAAATACATATACAGTCACAATTTCCTACTATTAAAGATCTAGCTGCCATGTTTTTCATTCACAGTTATTAACTAACAATGTTAAATCAAAAACAGCATGAATGTCTAACTTTAGGAAATCCATTACGTTACATACATAGTCACTAGAAATAATGAAGAAAAAAATTTGTAATGAAAATATGACCAGAGAAAAGTGGTCATGATAAAATCTCTGTGGGAAACCACAGGTCACATACTAGCATGTATGATCCGTCATTTTTTTCAGGGTAAAAGTATTGATATCTATGGACATAAGACTAACATATTAACTTTCTTAAAAGGTAAAATTATAAGGATTGTGCATTGGTTGTTTATGTAAGCTGTGAAATTTTCTAAAATCAATATTTTATTTATGTAATGAGAAAAAAATATTAAACTTATAAATTAATAGAAGGAAAAACACTGAAATCTTGAAATCTCATGTGAGCTTTATGGGCTGACAGTGGCTGGTTGACATCATGAATGGACGTGCCTTGTTGACACTTGGTATCTGAGAGGTTGTTGAGCACCCAGTTGATTTGGCAGTTGGGAGGACTGAAGCTTTGAGATGGAAGCAACCAGTTCAAGGTTCCAGAGGGACTTCAGAAGAACAAGGCCCTATACAAGCCACTCAGTTGCAAAGCAGAGGCTATACATGTATGTAAAGCACTCCTGGGCTGTGAAAAGTCCAAGAAACTGGTTAACATAGCCTTCACCTCACTTACTTAATTGTTGTGTTAGGACATTTATACTCTACTCTTAAAAGATTTGACGTGTACCTTTGCCTGTTAACCAGTTTGATGTAAGCATTCCAAATTGTATAGAAAATCGGCACATTGTATCCTGTAAATGCATTAAAGGACACAGTTATGGTGTAATAAAATAAAAAAAGAAAAGTCCAAGAAATGCCACAGGTCCTAGGCATATAACGGAAGGGAGGGGCAGCTAGAGCTGGTTTCCAGTGCAGATGAGAGCACTACCTGTTAATTCTCATCTCTGGTCCCCACAGAGCCTCCTCTCCCTCAGAAATGCTGCCCCTCACTTCCCTCCCAACCCAGCTCCTACCCCTTCTCTGCCCCCTCTAGGAAACTCCTCACAGCCAATCACTTCACATAGATATCTTCCTCTACCCTTTCCCATTCCTGTTACTATTTAAAAATGTATGAATTACTACTTAATAATGTACCAATTACTACATACTGAGGTTTAAATATTTTTAAGCATCTTTAATTTTTTCTTTTTTGTCTTCATGTTCCTATTGGATTCCTCAATTTCAATATGGCATAGAATTTTCTTTATTATTTCATTATTTTCATTATATTATTATTATTATTATGCCAGATTTTTCTTGATTGCATTATGTATTCTTTTTTTTCTGAAATTTTACTTTTTTATTGTTTTTATTAAATCATAGCTGTGTACATTAGTGCAATCATGGGGTACAGTGTGTTGGTTTCATATACAACCTGAAATATTTTCATCAAACTGGTTAACGTTGCCTTCGTGGCATGTCCTTGGTTATTGTGTAAAGACCTTTATATTCTGCATTCAGTGGGAGCCTCCCTCCTTGTTGCCACCACAAGAGGACAAAGCTGTTTGCCACTGACATGGGGTCTCCTCTTTCATGCTGGATCACATTTCCAGTAAACGAGAGGCTTTCTATACCAGGGAAAAGGCAAACATATACATTACAAGACATCTATATGAAAGGGATACTAATAAAACACACAGAAATCCCTCCTCGTACTGCCAAGACCATATACCATTTCGTTTCCATTACATCAATTTTTTTTCTCCCCCTTTTGGGGCATTAATCAAAGAAATGCAAAGAGCTCATTAAAGTGATAGATTGACTGAAAATGTAACCACCTTTTCATTATAAACAGTTTCTTTATGTTCTCAGTGCTATGGGCTTTGTTTTTCAGCATTTGTCATGTAGTTCAAATGTCCTTTTACATTTAAAACACCAAAAGCCGAATGGGCCCCAGTTGTTTGGTTTAGTATGAATCGATGGCCAGCGTAGCAAAAACCAGTACAGAATCGCTAGCAAACGAAAACATCCATATCTGAAGCTCACAGAAAATTAAGTAGCTGTAAAAGATGGATTTGCCAAGTGAGTCAAGGCACCGCCGTGCAGTGCAGGAAAGCAGAACCTCGTCACCAACAACTTCTCAGCCAGCTGTCTCTGAACCCTTCTAGAGACAAGAGGCCTGGCCCAACATAGCTGTAGAGATCCCAAACATTTGAGAGTTCTTTAAAAGAAACGATTTAAATGCTTTTTTCTGTTAAGTGTTAAGAGATTTCCTGTATGTATGTTTCTGTAAGCAGATGAATATGCAACTGGGATCTTGGATCATGGGGTCAGGCATTCCCACACACATATACACAGATCTTCCTCAGAGGAGGGCTTGACTCATGCTGGTTTGATTCTGAGCAACTCTCTTCAAAGCGTGATCAATATTTTTTGACGACAACCACAAAGAAGCCACATCATGGTTAAGAACTTGAACTCTATAGCGAGAACAAGTTTTAAGACCTTTCAGCTTTCAATTTTGTGATCCAGTGCAATTTACTTAAATTCTGTGCCTCAGTTTTCTCATTGGTAAAATGGGAGAGTAATATGCTATGAAGATTAATGAGTAAATATTAATAATAATAATACAGAAAGCTGTTTACAGAATAAACAGCTGCCTGGCACAGAATAATATAAGTACCAACTTATGACTATTTACAGAGTTGATGGAGAAAACCAAAAACATGGCTTTTATCTCTAGGTCACCTCCTAACTCTTTGTGAAAACCTAGAAGGATTCAACAGCTTGCCCAACCTCAGTTTTCCCATCCATAAAACAAGACACAGGCAATGCCCCAAATCCCATCTAATTATCCTGCATCAGACATAATATGGGAGCCATTATAATTCTGGTTTTTCACTCAATACTCAGGAATGGCTGTAGATTCATTCATGGGGTTGTTTTCTTTTTTTTAAGGAAGTGGAAGATGGAAGCCCTCTCCTTTAGCACCTTATCACATAGTCTATATCAACAAACACAATGATATATGCATAAAAGAGACGCACTTTAATACCTTGTGCCATCATAACCGTGTGGCTCCCATACCACACCTGTAGGCATCACATCAGACCTCCCTGCTGAAGCATCGCCTAAGGCATGGTCCTCCCTCCGGGAGCCGGGTACCCACTCCATTTGCTAACAGTCAAAATAGGTTCATTTCTTGCTTTGTAGTCATAGTTGTGGCACCTGCTCTGACCCTCAGTTTCCTCATCTGTAAAGTGAGGATGACTCTAAGTCCACTCTCAAACTTTAAGAGTCAAATTTTAAAACTAAACTCCTACAGAATAAACTAGCTGGAGGAAATAGGAAATTCTCCCTTCAGACCCTTTTACAAGCTCTGGGGCAAATCTTGCCTTTCGTTCAGTGTTCCTCTTTTGCCTAGAGAATGAAACTTCAGTGCCCAAGCCAAAAAGAAGGATGTACTTTCTCTAAAGTTGCTATAATGGCCGAGAAAGCCATAAATAATCATTTATTAAACAAACACTATGGGCTAAAGGAAGAGAAACCACCACAATTAGGCCCCGGAGGCCTGCAGGCACAGTACAGAACGGTGGGACTCTCATAATCCTGGCCATATATTACCAACTGTTCCATTTTCTTGAAGTTATCTTCATAATCAAGATGCTATCCCAGCCATCGTGGGCTTTAGAACTATTTTTAATTTTAATTTAAAGAGCAATTAAAGAAAGACAATGGATACACGGGATAATAAAGTAAGTGATTAGCAGCATGCAAATGACAAAGGCTTAATGATAATACGGTTCTAGTCTCCAAAGGGCTTGTCGAGAGAAACTCCCTTCTACATGTGGTTGTTCAGCTAATGTGTCTCAACCCACAATTACAACATTGCTGACACCATTAACCAGTGAAACAACATCACTTCGCGAAATCCTTGTTGTCTCATTAAAACGGAAAGGGTCAGGTAATTTTCCAGCCTTGTATGTCTAGTTTTGTTGTTGGTAATTAGCAAACATTACCCAGCATGGACTCCCACTGGGAACTGGAGAAACTTTGTGAAATATTAAAGAGGAAAGTCTTTATATTTCATTGGAAAATTGAAAAGAAGTGCAGTAATATTCTTGCATTTAAGAGAAGGAAAAAGGAACGTGGAACCTCTTTAACTTAGGGAGAAATATTCAGAATGCACTCCCCAAATCAAGAGAATGGATCACGAAATAGGGTCTGCATCCCTGTTTACAAAAGGGAGTCGGAGAAGGGAAGACAGGAAAATTGCAAACTTCATTTTTATTGTTCTTAAGTTTCTTGACTTTATCTCCTGGAAATGAAGGAAAGAAGCTATAAAAAGTTTGCTTTTAAGAACACCTTAGGACTTAAATAAGCACCAGAATTGTTTTTTCAAAAAAATTTATTTATGCATATATTTTTATAGGTAGAGAAAGAAGAAATATATCTCAGGGCCCGGAATTTCTGCCTCCCTGCTTCATTATGGAAGCCACCACACAGTGGAGCTGAGACCCTGCCCACAACCGTTGGCCAACACTTGGTGTGTTGACAGGGAGCAGAATGGTATCTTATTCTTTAAATGGAACTTTTGGAACATAAAATACATTCCAATAAATGTGAGCAGAAAATTATGAATTCATTAAACTACTTTGGTATCTTGTGCTGTATATACTATTTATATTCCGACTACTGTAAAATATGCTTTAATATCTTTAGGCAACTATAAGGACTTAAATATTTATAAAATGGCTAAAGATAAAGTATGGCCCTCTTATTCCTACATACAGATGATGTAAGGCGTGCAATCAAAGACAATAACACTCTCTGCCCATTTGTCATCTTAAAGGAGCCGATCAACGCACCATCCCTCGTGTACCATCTACATAAGAGTTGTTGCCAACATAGGCAACTCCAGAGGAGTCTGCGCCTTAAAAACTACCTAGAGTGCTATAGTTCATAGAAAACAGGGCTTTCTGAAAATGGAGACAAAACAATAAATTTGCAGGCAAAACAGCTCCAAGAGGGGCTTCAAAATACTGCTGTATTTATCTCTGGGACATGTGGGAATGGGAAGCATTTTGATTTAATATTTCATAACACAGAGACAATTGCTTCCTTGCATGGTATATAATTAATGCTCCCAGAAATGAGGTTTTTTAAAATTCTTCAGTATCTTAAATGCAAATAAATAAGTAAATAAATAAGGAGACACACCTGCATACTAGGAAATGTGGAACAGCCCCATATAATCTCAATAAAGAGAAAGCCACCGTGAATTTATAATCACCTAGGGGCCTATTAAAAGTAGTTTTATAGATTAAGTGTGAAAACTCAACTCTGATGTTCCCATTATTTACCTTCCTTGCTTGCCTTTAGACTCATGGTCTGATTGATTTTCAAAATTCTCCCATTTCCTATGCCAATGAGGCATTCAAAGAATTACTTGTGCCCAACCGCCTTGATCTCTCACATGGATACCCCTGGGTTTATTTTCCCTGTTTCCACTGCTTCCCTGCTGGGAACCATGTGAAAGTTTGTGAATAAAAGTTCATTTCTTATATATCCTATATTTTCACAATGTCCATTATATGCCTTCCGGACTTCTCAGCAGTTGCTCCTAGGAGGCTGCCAGTTCGATGAAGATTTAGTGAATCAGCAGCTCTGATAGGAGGATCAGGGTGGCTTCCTTGGGTAAGCAGGGAACTAAGCCTGTGCTTCTCAATTTGGGATACGTATCGGAATTGCTGATGCCTGTGTCCTACCCCCAGGGTCTGATTTAATAGCTTGAGCTTTTTGAGAATGTTAAAATCTCCCCCCAAGTAATTGCAGCGTACAGCTAAAGTCGAAAACCAGTGGGCTAGTTCAGAAATAAATCCACTCATAGATGGTAAACTAATCTTTGACAAGGGTGCCAAGAACACATAATGGGGGAAAGGATAGTCTCGTCAATCAACAGTACTAGGAAAACTGGATATTCATATGCAAAAGAATAAAATGGGATAGTTTTACACTACATACAAAAATCAACTTAATATGGATTGAAGACTTGAATGTAAGAAGCGAAACGAGAAAACTCCTAGCAGAAAATGTAGGGGAAAAGCTCCTTAACATTAGTCTGGGCAATGATTTTGGAGATATCATACCAAAGCATAGGAAATAAAAGCAAAAATAAATAAGTGGCACTAGATCAAACCAAAAATCTTCTGCACTGCCAAGGAAGTGACAGAATGGGAATGACAGAAAAGGCAGTCTACAGAATGGGAAAAAATATTTAAAAGTCATGTATCTGATAAGGGCTGAATATCCAAAATAGTATACATGGAACTTACATACTCAACAGCAAGAAAACAAATAACCCAATTAAAAAAATGGGCAAAGGATCCAAACAGACATTTTTCTAAAGAGAACACACCTATAGCCAGTAAATATATATGAAAAAGTGCTCAAAATCACTGAGAGCCAGAAAAATACAAATCAAAACCACAATAAGACATTACCTCCTGCCTGTTAGGATTGGTATTATCAAAAAGATGAGAGATAAGAGGTGTCGGTGAGGGCATGGAGAAGAGAGGACTGCGCTGCACGCTGTTGGTGAGGATATAAATTAGTGCAGCATTATAGAAAACAGTGTGATGTTTCTATGAAAAATTAAAAATGGAATCTCTGTATTAACCAGCAATCCCACTTCTGGGTATATATCCAAAGAAATGAAATCAGTATCTCAAAGAGATATTTGCATGTCCATATTCACTGAAGTATTAACCCCAATAGCCAAGATACAGAAACAACTTAAGTGTCTGTCAATGGATGAATGGATGAAAAAAAAAAAAAAAAAGCGGGGCGTGTGAGTGTGTGTGCACATATGTACTATAACGAAATATTATGCAGCCATAAAGAAGAAAGAAATCCTGCCATTCGTGACAACATAAACGAACCAGAGGACATTATGCTAAATTAACTAGGCCTGTCACGGAAGGCAAACGCTGCGTAATCTCACTTACATGTGAAATCTAAGAAAGTCGCACTCACAGAAGCAGAGAGCAGAATGGTGGTTCTCAGGGTCTGAGATCAAGGTGCAGAACGGGAAGATGACGGTGGAAGGGTACAAGTTTTCAGTTATGAAAAGAACAAATTCTGGGGATCTAAAGTACAGTATGGTGACTATAACTAATACTATGGTACAGTGTACTTGAAATTTGCTGAAAGAGTAGACCGAAATGTCCTTACCCCTCTATATACATGCATATAGTAACTGCCTGAAGTGATGGATGGGTTAAGTAAGTTGACTGCCAAAATCATTACACAATGTATAATGTATATCAAACCATCATGTTGTATACATGTTAAATATATATAATTCTTATTTGTCGATTATACTTTAGTAGAGGGAAGAAAACCCCTGAGCTAGGTAAACCTATTGACTTTATGTGCAAATATTTTTTCACATATCTATGAGAAGGTGGGGGGAGGGGAAAAGAGAAGTTTCGTCATTTCACTAGATATCTAACAGTTCTTCCTCAACTCCTCTGCGGGCTCCTTGCAGACTTCCCTCCCGGACTTCTCACCTCCCAAAGGTGTCTTGGTCATCTGTTTTCTATGCACATTTCTAGAGAAATGGAGTCAATAGGAATTCTGACTACTAAATACAAATGGATAATACCTTGTTATTTATTCATTTTGGGGGGCAAATGATGGTAAAACTGTCCAGTAACAATAATAACAAAAATAGCTAACGCTGCTTGATCTCCAACTATTATATATCCTCGGCACTAAGTGTTGTACATATATTCACATGGGGCTGCCATGTACGGTTGTGAAGGTTGGGCACTGCACAATAATTAATCTAAGTAGGTACCACTCATGTCATGGACACTGTACATTTATAAATTTATTATAATATTTTTTCTTAGAAGATGGCAGAAAAGTATATTTTCAACCATAAACAGTACACTATGACAAATTTTTAGCAGATGGAAATAAAGTATTTTGAGAAAAGAGTGACTTTTTCTTAGTTAAAAGTACTGCACAGACAACAGAAACCCCGTATCTCATTGAATTCTCAAAGCAACTTGATGAACTAGGTGCATTTGTATTCTCAAGGTGAAAATTGAGACACAAAGAGTTTAAATAGTTTGCCCAGTCGTAGTAAGGAGCAGAGCTGGAATCCAAACCCAAGCTGTGTGTTCCAGACCCTACGTGTGCTGTGATTAAATCTAACCACAAAGTGCTATAGAAATAGCCCTTGATGTTTTATAAAACCCTTCTACAGTCATCATCTCTTCGAATTCACATGCTGATTCCTCAGAAACTTTGGGTGAGGTCATTTTAACAAATCCCACTTTATACATGAAGAAGAATGTGGAGTGCTTATCCAAAGTCAAATCACACATGATTGACAGAACTAAGATTTAAAACTTGTGTCCCTTGTGATTCACCATTATGAATCCCATCTTCTGAGTTCCTCTTGCTCCTGTCTGCTGCTGAGAGGAATGGCCATACCTACATGTTCACGGAAGCTCTCAGGAACCATTCAAAGCAAGCAGAGATATTTCTGCCCTTTATTGAACTTTAGAGGTCTCAGTCCTACAGCCTCCTCAGGCCCTAGGCTGATACTATGTCACAGTATATGCAGTGAGACTAGTCCATAGGTTGGGGGCCAGAAGCTATTAGTAAAGGTTAAAGGAATAGGATGATTTATGTTAGAGACAACGTAGCTGTCTGACCAAGGCTCCTACCCACAAGTTCAACGTCTTGATCCTTGCAATCCTTGTCTAGTGCCCAGTTGTCAAATGAATGAAGGGTGATTGAAGCCTGGAGGGAAGATGCAGGTTTTTTAATTACGATATTGAGCTGTTTTATCTCAATAGAGCTAAACCAAGAGAGAGCAGGCTGCATGCAACAGACAGTGGGATTAAATCATTTATTCATTTATTACTCTCTCTACAAACCTCTCTACTAAGTGTGAGGTCTGGGCTAAGCATTTAAAAATATTCCTGACAGTTGGTGGGGGTGAGGAGGTCAGTAAAACAATAGAACAGGCTGCTCTTTTGAGGACTTATTCAAGTTAACAGTAAGCTCACTTACAATAATTCCCTTTGACACGGTGAGCCAGCTAAGTTCCCTGGTTATCTCATTAGAACATATAGAACCAAGGGACCCTTTGTGACATAGACTTGGCCTTTCCTGCTTATATGCCTTCTATCAGTCAGCTTCAGACCTTTCCGTGTGCCTGTCAGCATCCTTACTTATGATAATCACACATATTTTCAAATCCAAGTCCATTTACTCTGGAGCCTCCCTGGCTATTACAGCCGAAAGCAACCTCCACCTTCTCGTAACACGCCATATGACAACATCCACGTGGCACTAAAAATATCTAGTAGAAAATCTGTCGGAGTTATGTAAACAAGGTGCTTAATGACTTCTATACTATTTTTCTGGAATTTTCCTCCAGAACATTTCATAGAGTGTAATTAAAGAATTTCAGGACCATTCATATCCTTGAATATTCTAACAATCCAAAACACTTGTCTTCTTTGCAGGGCCACTTTTAATGAAAAAATAAAATAAAGGTTTTAGAAGTGCACATGATTTTTTGCCTATGAAAGGATGGGCAAAGAAAAAAGTGCACTGAGTGATTGGCTTGACTCATTTGCCAACTGGAAGCATAGGTGGTATCTTCATAGCAGGTGGATTAAACCTACGCCTTGGGAAATTACAAGTGGTTCATGTTATGATGTTTTCAAGGTATTCTGGAATGTACCAAATCTTACATCATTAAGACTACCTGGAAAACACCCCAAATTTCAACTGTAAAACTTATTTTACCTATCTTTGTCACTTTCGTCCGTAGATCCTATTAGCTGTAGGATGGCATAGACTATGGGAAGAGCAGGGATACTAACCCCAGGGACAGAGTATAAATCAAACTGGTGTTTGGGAAACGAATGGTTAGTTGATCTGTCCAGAATTTCACATTAGGGAGTCCATGGGATTGTAAGACTCCCTTGACCTTTCTCTGATATACAAGTATGCTTTCCTCCCAGAGGACAATTTCTCTGGACCATTTTCTAAGCCTAGCTTTGAAGACTAGAAGTGTCTACTCACTCTCATCTACTGCCTTCTACGGAGACTTTCATCCCGAGAGTGGAATGAGAAATGAAACTGGGAAATACCTTGTAAGTTTCCTAATAAAGAAAGCAATGGCTGGGTCTCAAACATTCTGCCATCTTTCTGACAGCTCCAAAGTCAAATCCATTAACAAGAAAAAAAGAAAAGCTCAAACAATTATACTATTCACAGAGATGCGATCAGCAGAAGGCTTGATATTCCCCCCAATTCTACTCTTATTTGTCTAAGTGTTGTGGTAGGAAAGACTCAAGCCAACAGAATAATATCTCTCATTGTTGGGACCAGTAGGGTCAGAAAATCAAAAAATGGAGATTTGTGGAGATAAGAAACATTCAGAACAAATTTCATCCTCTTTGGGCACAAAGACCAGTTTAGGAGTGAGGCTGGCACACCTTGAGTGCTTTCTGGGGATGTGTCCAGGACCCTTGAAAATAGACTTACAGATTCAGACCCATTCTCATCAAAACACGACTTGAGTTTAATGGGAAAAGTTCATGTGGTGAGAAAAGCATAGACCTTGAAATCACACATTTCAACTCCATGTGCTCTTGACCAGCTGTAAGACTTTGGGAAAAGGGGCTTAATTTTCCAGAGCCTCTGTTTTCTTATCTGTAGAAGGCAGATAGTAATGTCGACCTCAGCAGGTTTTCAGAGAGATTAAATGAGATATTGTATACGTAAATGTCTAGTGCAAGATTCACTTGGAAAATACCAAAAAAAAAAAAAAATTACAATTTTTAAAAGGAAGCTTTATCTAGGCACCCAAATTTTGTGCAGTAAACCATCATAGGAGAGCCTGAGGCTGAGACTGTAAGTTCAGCCCAATTCCATCACCACCCCACTTCTGTTTTCTGTCTTTGAAGCAAAGGTTTCCTTTTATTATAGTTGTCCCAATGTCCTTTTTAGTCATAGTTGTCACAGCCTGAGCAAGGAAGTGAAACTGCCCTGCATGCAGTTGGAAGGAAATGATTATTTCATCTTTTTTTAACTTTTTTCCTGCACCATCCACTCTACAAGACAGAGCTTCAGGTATGCAGGGCATAAAAGCCTCCACAGATACAGAAAGTATTCCAAATTTTTCTATCTCTCATCACAGCTGCTGCTGTTGTTTTTCCTCGTTTCCTTCACCAGGAATATATTACCATCATGGTAAGTGGCAGTCTTAAGAGGATCTCTCACGTGATGAAATATGCTGTGTAGGAAAAGTTCTCCTGAGTTGAAGTCATTTAGAAAACAGCTACAATTGCTGCTTTGCTGAAATACACACGTACCCTGTGCTAGGATTCATCTCGTGCTGTCCACAGAAGAAATGTAACAGGGCAGCCCCCTTTCTGTACTTGAGACCTGCTCAGAGCCCTAAGCCAGATTTTCTTTATTGTTTAGTAAGCTCTTTTAATGAAATGTACTACTCTTATTATAGAGGACTCAAAATAAGATCTAAATCACAAACCAATAAAAGAAAATTATTGGGCTGGGTATCTAAAGTTACTACCTAGAGGCTACTCCAGTGTGGTATTTATAAATCTCTAAACAGTTAAGTATAATTGTCTTTCTGGTTTTTGGGACGGAAGCCAACAGCAGTTTCAGTTACAACGGAAGAAAAATATTTTAGCGCTGGGCTTTGTTCATTCAGTGGGTATAAAGAGAAATGGCTTCTCCCCCACCGCCATTTCAGAATTGAGAGAGAATATTGTGGTAATGAAATGTTATATGGGAGCAGCTAAAAAAATGCTTCTCTGATTTCAGGGAGGGAGAATGTGTGTGAGGATATGTGCATAGGTGTGTTTGCAAGAAAGAAGGAGCAGTCTGGGTAGAAGGGAAGCTGGGTTTGGAGAATGGGAAGAAGGAACCCCACCAGGGAGAGGGGCAGGTGTGGAAGGGTGGAGTGGGAGTTGAAGAGAGGGTGGTCTGGCTGATTAATGGAAAAGCCAGATGTGCAGTTGCTCCCCATCTTTAGACACAAAGACAGCCCTGTCCAGGAAGGATGTGAACACTTCCACTATAAGACCCATGACCCCATCCTGCCAAACACCATAGCTCTCCCTCTGGAGTAAGAATGTAGATCATATAAAACACAGATCCCTATGTAATGAAATCAAGAAAATACTGGATACCCTCAGTTATAAAGGACCACAGAACTCATCTCCCGTCTCCCTCCTATCACAAAGAGCATGTCAGTTACCTTCCTTTGGCAAAGGGTTATGCTGATAGGACACTCACGACATTTTTAGCTAGTCCATTTTAATCTGCAAGTACCTCCCTTGGGTTGAGCTAATATCTGGTTCTCCTTAATTATTAGCCAGTGGTCCTGGGTTTTGTGCCAGGGAACAGAAGATAAAATGGTTCTTAAAGACCACTAGGCTTGTTCTCCTAACCACTTCGCAAGTGACACATGGGCCAGGCATGGCCCCATTCTGGTTGTCCACTTAACAATATTCTTCCATTTTTGTCAATTTTTCCCTGTAAATCTTCACCACTCTTGACATATTTCCTCTCATACTGGGCAGGATGAAGCAATCACTGCTCAAAATAAATTCTGCTCTTATCAATAAGGCTTTCTTTCCTGTCTTTACTGATCATTTGAGCATTAACACACAGAAGTCCGCATTAACACACAGAAGTCCGCAATGTATTCTATCCTGAGGGCTTTGTCCCAGAGCTCCGCTTTAGAAGGTCCTTTTGAATGCTGTTTCTTGCCATCCAGTAATTTGGAGATCCTAATCCACGCTGTCTCACACCAAGATAAAACAGAAATTGCATTTTCTTCTGGGGAACAAGAAGAGACATCTCAGACCTTAGGATGGGGAGGGTGGACCCTCTGCCCCCAATTAATGCCATCTCTCCAAGGACTGCTGCCATACTTGCAAAGAAAAATGTCATTCCCTACTTGAGGCTCTTAACCTTTGTTGAAATGCAGACAAAGGAGCTTATCACTTACATGTGGATGTTCATTTAGTGTAACTATGGCTTCGGGTCAGGGAGGGCTGGAAGAAACATGTGAGTGTGTTGTATTGTGTGCAAGCCACTGTAATTTTTTCTAACTTGGTAGCTATAAAGAGGCAAAGAATATAGAAAAATAAACTTAGAAGAAGCAAGAGAAGCCAGGCAATGGACATATGTCCCGGATTCACTATTTCGGTTTGCCCCTCTTCTGGGGTGTTTGGACCTGGCCCACTCTGTGGTTCCCTCTTCCCTCTCCTTCTAAGATGGTCCTTAGACTTCTGTCCTTCAACTGGCCCTGAAACTCTCCTTCATTCCTGGGCCATGCGCTATGGGCCAGATCTCTATTGGTGACCTTCTCCCGGCTTGGGGACTGTGATTCCACCCTTTGGCTTTTTGTGCCCACCTCGATTTTCCACCAAGTCCCTATGGAAATAAACCACAACTAAAACCCAACCCTCCCAATGCTGCTTGGCCCCACAGCCTGTGCTCCACTCTGCAGCAGGCCTCTTCCTGTGAGCAGCATGGCTGTCCTGTCACCAAGAAGGAAGCTTACATCCATGTGGGTCACTTCACACCTACAGTGACTCCCACTAGCCCCTGACATTAGTCCCTTTCCAGTGCAAGGCTCCCGGCTTCCTCCTGGATAGCCTCTTTCTGCCTACTCCAAACAATGCCTCGTGGGGCTCCCAAATCAATCTCCTTGAGGTTCAGGGCCAAGCCTATTTCTCTTTTGCTTCAAAACCTTCTGTAGTTCCCTGGTGCCTGCTGAATTATTTACAGCATCCTAACACAATAAAAAAATAAAAAAGATTTCAGCCTCATCTCCTCCCAGTCTCATAGCCCATATTCCAGCCAAATCATAGCCTTTGCTGTCCCTCTGACACACCCTGTGACCTCTGTCCCCTAATTTCGAGTCTTCTTCTTGACTTGAGCCAGCTGCCTTTGTCTCCACCTGCTGAAATCCCACTGTCCTTTTCTGCTCCCCATTTTAGCCCCCAGAGAGGGTAATTCCCTCACAGTAATAATACAGCATTCTGAAGCAGAGGCCTACATTTGCATAGGAGGTCGCCAGCCCTGGACATGTGTTTTTATGCTCCCTGTCTCCCCAGCAATGCCTTCCATGTATACTTTGGGCACACAACAGGTGCTTAAAAGACATCTGGGGCATTGGATTGATACCTAAAGGACAAGTAGTGTTGAATCAGATGAATGTAGACAACAGGAAAGGGAACATCAGAGGAACCCAACACCAACCTTCAAATGGAGCCCAGTCACTGAAATACACACATAACGCCATCTTTTAAAGAGATCCAGGCTCTGAGGGGACCAACACTGCTGTGCCACAGTGGTGCTCTGCTGGATCTCGGCTCTGTTGCCTCTCAAAAGCCCAAAAGTCACGATTGGGACTGCCACCCTTTACTTATCCTTTGACACATATGTCAGGAACCACATTGACAAATACAGCCAGTTAGGGAGAAAACAGCCAGAACCTGTGGTCTATACCACGTGACCCCCACACACTCCTTTTCTCCACTTAAGGTTTTTCAAGTCTTGGGGAGGCTGATGACAAATTGAAAGAAAATAATATGAAAGAAAGGATGGAGACCTTGGTAGCTGATCCAACAAAATTGTCCTCAAGAAGCAAAATGATTTAATGGTTAGGATCCCAGTTCCCCAGGCTGGGAGACCTGGGTGCAAAACAATACTTCTCTAAGCCTCAGTTTCCTCATTTTTACATTTGAACTGGTCACTTGCTGACCTCACAGCGCTTCTCAGAGGAATACCTAGGGCAGCGGGTCCCAATCCACGCTACACATGAGAAGCAGATGGGAGTTTATTGAACTCCTAGTGCCCAGTTGTACCCCAGACTAATTCAATCACAATTGCTGAGGTGTGCCCTACACATTGATATTTTTAAAAGTGTCTCAAGTAAGTACAACATGCAACCAGGGTTCTAAGAAATACATATTTCCCTCTCTCCTTCCCTCCCTTCCTTCCTTCTTTCTTTCTTTTTTTTTGACAGAGTCTCACTTTGTTGCCCTGGGTAGAGTGCCCTGGCCTCACAGCTCACAGCAACCTCCAACTCTCGGGCTCAAGCAATTCTCCTGGCTCAATCTCCTAAGTAGCTTTGACTACAGGTGCCCAGTACAACACCCAGCTAGTTTTTCTATTTTTAGTAGAGATGGGATCTCGCTCTTGCTCAGGCTGGTCTTGAACTCCTGAGCTCAAGCAATCCACTTGCCTCTGCCTCCCAGAGTAGTGGGATTACAGGCGTGAGCCACCAGGCCCAGCAGAAATGCATATTTTCTTGATTGGCAAATGCCTACCACACAACCACAGCACATGTGCATTAATAATGGCATTATTATTGTTATTATTATTGTTATTATTATTATCTGTAGGTTGTGGTGGTGGTGGTTGTAGTGTTCAGCTGGGCTTTGCTGTGGGCCCAGAGTTTTCATAAGGAACAATAAATAGTCTTCACTGCAGTACCACTGAGCTCTTCCCCAGCTCCACAAGAAGCATGTTGTTCCCTGAGGCCATCACATATTCCTCTTCGTGATCACACCTCCAGCCCTTTGGCTCTCCCACACCCTCATCCGCCCTTGTGCTCTTTGACCTCTTGGCTTTGCTCTTGTCTATGGTTCTAGAAGCCCCACCTCCTGGTTTGGCTTCTCCAGCTGCTGGCTCAGATCCAGTGGCCACTCATCTCATATTTTCTCAACAGGCTCCTGTGAATTCCCGTCTCCAGCTACAGCCACGTCCTACTTCTCTTTCCGTCAAGCCCTGCAAGGAACCCCACAGGGCTGTGCTCACTGGTTCTTCACAATTTCAGTCTCAGATGAACATCACCTGGACCAGGACCAAATCCTCTACTTACTTTCCCAAGTCAGCTTCTGCTCTTGGGTCTTCTGCCTACTTCACTGCTGCTATATCCACCAGTGGCCAACCTTGTATTTAATCCCTAATTCTTCACCCTCGTTCTTCCATTCTCCTTCCTGCCCAACTGGCCTTCAGAGGCTGCCTTCCTGTGCTTCAAATCCAGCACAAATTCTGTCTGCCCTCCTTATTGACATCAGCAAGGCTGCCCTGCAGGCCCACCCCATCCCAGCTGGTCCACTGCATGGTCTTCTTACAGAGCCCATGCCTCCATCTCTCCCCACCTCTAAACCACACTCATACTTTCGCTTGTTATCTTTTCCAAATATGACTTATAATTACCCTTATAAATCTTTGATGATGCCCCCAAATTCAAACCCTTGGAAGAACAAGCCTATGCTCAAGGCCTGTGCTATCCAATATGGTAGCCCTTCACTACATGTTGCTTTATATTTATTAAATTTACACTTACATTAAATTTATATTTATGGAATTTATATTTACTAAAATTAGAGGACAAATTCAGTTCCTGAGTCACACTATTCAAGTCATCCACAGATGTCACCTCTTCTCAAAAGCCTTCTTAATGCCAGGAAATGGTAAAATGAGAAGCCCTAGGTGTTCCTCCGCATCTGGCCTGGTCCTTTCTCACTGCACTGAAATTGTCTATGGGGATGCCTGCTCCACTGACTTGAGACCCCGTGTGTTCTGGGCCTTTCTAGTGCATGATGCACAGGGAACACTTCATTTATTCCTCTTTCTTTCCCTTAGGAGTTACCCTTCCTGAATGGATAAGCAGGAAGAAACGATACGATGCTCATTTCATAACTTGATGTGAAAGCAGAATAGGAAACCCATTGCACGCTCCCTCTTTCCAGGTACAAATGCAATGGCTCTCTGAGAATGGACCCTGCCTCCCTCTGCTCCTCCCCTGCCTCCCAAGATCACACTCAGTTCTTGTCTTTTCGAACCACAGGGAAACAGTCTGGCAAGAGCCACTGTTGTACCAGCTGATTTAAATTGAAATGTTTTCCCCAGATAAATGCGTGCTAAATAATACACCAGCTCTCCAGCCAAAGGGAAGTGACAGGCACTCTGTAAATAAAGGCACTTAGTTGCTGGTAAAGAGCTGTAAAGTGGTTCTGAGCTAATGTTTGCTGACCAGCAAGAAGCGGCTTCACCCGCTTTATGTAATTGTCACTGCAGTTCTTCCTGCTGTATATTCAAACTGCATCTCATGGACCCAACTCTCACATCGGAAACGCCATCCAGCTTGGGGTTTGCTGCCTTTTCCCGTAATTGTTTTTGACAACCAGCCATCGCGTCTCAGATCTTTTCAGAAAATGTCTGGTCCAGAATCCCTAAGCTGGGTCTGTTCTGGCACCATGTGGGTTAGAAAAGTGACACCAAAAGGGAATGTGAAAAGAGGAGAGGAGAGAAAAGAGAGGTTTTGTTTGCTTGTTTGTTTGTTGTTTTTTCAGCCTAGGAGCCCTAATAAAACACACAGTGGTAAGCATCTGATGAAGTCTCCATTTTCTCAATGTTAAAACCTATTTTTCATGTGAAATTGTATCATGCTATAACAGTGCATCAATATTTTGACCTGGGAGCACAATATTTGCCCTAAGTCCATGTTTCTGTCCAGCTGGAGAGTTGGTTACATCTTTCTCCAGACAAAGCAGAGAATGGGCTTTCCTAAAGGACCACAGAAAGCATAGTAACAAAAGTGGGGGCGGCAGTGGCCAGAAATCTATGTAGTTATCACTCAGGAGAAGTTAGATTTATTTCCCAAAATGACGAGTGACATGAAATCTTCTCTGTTTTCTGCAATTCCTTCCCCCCCTTGGAGCTTGGTCATGCCCAGTGCCTAGATAAAGGGTGATAAATGTATCTGAAGCCAATGAGCATTCCAGTCGGTTAAAAGGGACTCAAAGAAAAAGTGATGAGTGACAAAGAACTCAGCCCTTCCATGTGGCCCCACAGGCCGGGAGGAGTCCGAGGAGTCCGAGTGCAGGGTTAGCACCCAGAAGTGAGCAAAGGGGAGGAAGGGACTTCTCTGTGTCTACGGCCACTGCTGGACCAGTGTCTTTGGAAGATCAGAGTGTCACCAGAGGATGGGGGAGGAAACCAAGAGAGGAGCAGACAGGATAAGAAAACCAGGGGAACGGGGGCTCAGTGGGCCTACAGCTTGGACGCTCTCTTGAAAGTAGAACAGACTGCCGGCTGATGGGTAGGCAGGTGTCAATGGGAGTCCAGGAGAATGGCTACTGAGCATGGCAACCCCACATTCTTCACTTGCATATGTCTCGGTCCATTTAGGCCACTGCAAGAAATTCCCTAAACTAGGAGCCTGACAGACAACAGAAATCTATTTCTCCTAGTTTTGGAGGTAAGAAGTCTAAGATCAAGGTGCCAGAAGATTCAGTGTCTGTTGAGGGCTTGCCTGTATCCACACAAGTTGGCAGAGCTGAGGGCTCTCTGGCCATTTTATGAGGACACTATTCCCATTCATAAGTGCTCCACCCTCATGACCTAATCGCCTCCCCAAGGCCATGCCTCCTAACACCATCCCATTGGTATTACGGCTCAACATATGAATTTGGGGAGAAGGGACGCAAACATTCAGACCATAGCAGTGCACACATGTGTGTGCATGAAAGAAAGAGAGTCCCCCCGGTTTTTCCTTTGCAGGAGAAATAAGCTCCCTCTCTTTGTCCTTACTACCTCCTGCCAAAACGTATTTCTCAAGGGTATTCCTATGCTAAGAAGAATAAAGGCAGCTTTTGAGCACTGGAGAGTGGAGGCATTTTTGCCAGTTTGGGGCCTTTATACAGAACCTGAGAGGCTGGGATAGGGTTTAAGAGAGCTGGAAGGAAGCCCCATATCAGATGCATATGTAACTTAATTTTACACTGAGATTCTAATCTATGGTCTGGAATCATGATAATGAAATTGGGAGGAGAAAGACTGCTGGGCAAAAGGATTGTCTCCTGCCCCGCCCCCCACCAACTCACTTCCACCTCTAATCAGAGGGAAGACTGCTGTTTCCACGTCCTTCCATTCCCTCAGGGGCTCACTCCTCCCCTGGAGAGGAGAAGCATCTAATGGAGTTGGACAGGGTTCCTCAGTGTGAAGACTTATTGTGCCTTAAAGCAGCATATGTGAGTCTCCTGGGGAATCTTGTTAAATGCACGTGCTGACTCAGTAGGTGTGTGTGTGGGGGGAGGGGTTGCCATGAGATTCCGCATGTCTAACAAGCTCCAGGTGATGCCCATATGGGGTGAAGGGGTGCTGATGAGACACACTATGGAAGAGCAGAAGCTTAAAGGCAGAAACCAGATGCCAGCTTGCCTCCGCCACCTCCTAGCAGGTCACTTCCCGTCTTCTCACACCTTTGCCCACCTGTGATGCCAGGGAAGGAGGCAGCCTCTGCAGCTGTTAGGAAGAGCTCGGGCCTCCCTAAGGACCTGCACATGTTCCTGTCTCCTGTGGCATCAGCTGAGCAGATGGATACCAAGATTCAGACTTGGGGGAGTCGGGGAGGACGGTGGAGTGGAGGGGTTAAAATTAGTCTTTGAGCTGCATCAGGGTTATGTCAAGAGGACAGAAGCCATTTTCCATGCAACACTAAAGTGGAAGGTTCTTGTGAGCTTGGCCCAAACCTGCGGTGAATCTCAAGACCCTGAGGGAATCCCCAACCCTCTCTTCTCAGCCCCCAGCAGTGAAGACATTGGCTCTAAGAAAGCTCCCCTGGGAGGTGCTTTGAACCTCAGTCTACCAGGGTTGGGGTGAAGCTGCCTCCAAACAATCAAGGTCTCTCTTTCTCTTCCACTTTCCAAATCTCACCCAGTGCCCTTCTCTCACTGGCCGACTCTAGCCCAGAACCACGCAGGGAAGAAGATTCTAGGCACTACCCGGTGTTGCTGCAATGCTGAACAGATGTCAGAAGGAAGGGGTGTGGATGCAGAATTGACAAAAGATAATGTGGCCCAGATCCAAGGCTGCATGATTCAGTGGAGCATCTAGAAAGCTCTGCATGGGGCGAGGGGTCATCAGACTCTTGCTCAGCTGTCACTAACATGCTGCTTTAGGTCCCAGTAGCTGTGGTTCTCCTGGGCCATGTTCCTTCGCCCTTCCCATCTGGGCTGATGGGACACAGGCCCCCATCAGATAGCCAATGCCACCCTCTAGAAGAGTGAAAGCAAGGGTGAAGGTCATCCCTCTTGCCAGCCCCTGTCCCAACTAGGGACATCTGTGACAGGGATCCTATGGTTCATGGCAAGCCTACACAGAGGTACCACTCAGAGGGAAACACCGTTCCTCCTGTCCTTCCAGATCCTGATTGCTGAGGCCATTTTTTGCAGGGGGTTTGCTGTACTGTCTCACTGAGACTCCAAGATGACATCTTTATTTATAAGCATCTACCCAGGATCCCAGAGCAAATAACAGGGAAGACTGGGGGCAGCACAGGAATGCAGATGGGTGTCATTTAAAGCTGTTGTGTCTCCTACAGGAAAATACATGGGCTGACAAGTGTCACCTCTTGCTAAATGCATTTTAGTGTCTGTAGAGTGCCCACTCTCTGGAGATGACCATCACCATCCCCCGGTCCACAGTCTTAAGAGGCAACACTACAATGGCAAAGCTTCACAGCCCCATTCCCACTCAACGGCAAAAACACATCCTGGGAGGCAACACTGGGAATTGTGCACACGGCAGCTTTTCAATGCTCTGACGTTCAGCTGATAACCCTGCTCACAAAGCCACTATTTGGGAAGGCTGTGGGGTGGGTGGCCATTTAAAGACTTGTTTATTCTCTGGAAAGGCAAGCCAGTCAGTGTGTGGGTGATCAGGTCTTAAGCCTGCATCCTGGGACGGCAAGAAGAGACAGCAGATGCCCCTTTGAAAGCCATCACAGCAAACTCAGGTTTCACTGCCAGGCAGGCTGATGTGAGCCTCTTTGAATTACTGAGTGAAGGATATCCCTCTTGCCAGCCCCTGTCCCCTCTAGGCACCGCAAAGAAGTATTACAGGCTGTCCTTACCTTGGGAATTAGCCTGCAAGACCCCAATGCTGTCATCAAACTGCATGGATTTGATGTTGAGTGACGCCAAGATGCATTCCTTGTCCTGCAGCGAAGTATCATCAATATTATTCTGATTGGCTGACAGGATAACGCACATGTCACAGAGGTTGATGTTGACAGCCCTTAAATCAGCCCGACTTAATGGCGTACCCTTTGGCATAGAGGAAAGAAAAAAAGAGAGCGGGAAAGAGAGAGAGAGAAAAGCCAAAGTGAGACCGGGAGGGGAGAGGGAGAGAGGAAAAAAATAAAAACAAATTAAAGATTGCGTCGGAGCTTTGGGGAAATTATTTAACAAGTATCTTTTTTATGCCTTGACATTAAGCTGGCCTAACTACGTTCAAGGGAATAGGGGCCGTGCACTAATCTAAAGGGTAGTCGGTGCTGATGGCAGCATTTTAGACTCGCTCTCAATACTCAATCAAGCTATTACTAACAAACGCGGGGGAGGAATAATGCCAGGGTTCTGCATCTTCTTCCTGCCTGGAAATTGTCTTGATTTAAGTAACTGTCCTGTGGCAACCTCCGGCTTTCAGAATGTAACGAGGGGGTGGGTTTCAAATGCCTGTTTATTTAATAGCAGGTCACTCCTGTCTCAGGCTAAAGACAGCAGTCTCAAGGCAACCAAGGGGAAATCACCCGTGAGCATGGAGTGAAGAGGTGGGGCTGGAGGCTCTCTGCTCGATTTTTATTTGGAGGCTAGGGGACGGAGTGGAATTAACGTGCTTCTTGCAAAGGGGAGATGGAAAAGAATTAAGCTCCAAGACATCTAATTTTATCTTACTTTTCAGCAAGCAAATAACACTGAGGAAAATGGCCTAACTGTCATTATTAGGGTTAACTATACTTTTAGACAGGTATGCAAGGGAACAGGATGCAACAGGAAAGACGCTGAGCTAGCTCTCCATATAGGCACAGCTTGGAAGGATCTCTGAGATAGAAGGGTTAGTGGGGGAAAAAAATGTCCTAGAATAATTTTGAGAGTATAGTTGCATTTATGTTTTAAAAACCCCACAAAATAAAGCTATGTATTCACACATATATTTATAAATGTATGTAAATTCAGAGAGAAAGCACAGGGAAAATACCCACTAAACTAATAACAGTAATTACTTGTGGGGAGGGGAATAGGATTGAGAAGGTGAAGGGGAAAGTTTGCTTTTGACTTTATAGACTTCTGTATTGTTTGAATATTTTATAATAAGAACATATCTGTATATTAATGGTGCAATTCAAAATAGATAAGCCAGTAAACACTTTTTTTAAACATCAAAACTAGTAACAAAAGACAGTGGGAAAAGCCCAGGTCCAGGAGATAATAACAGAGAGTCTGGGAATGCAACGGTAGGGAAAATAGAAGTGTTGGTGTTGCAGAACAGGACACAAACTCCATGTTCTCTGCATCCTCAGGAGGACCCACAGAAAAGCTAATAAGATCATCCCATGTCATAGCTTCTTAAAGGCCTCATTTTGGGAGTTCCCGTATAGGCACCAGTTTCACTGGTCCTCTAGTCTGAATCTAAGCTTTTGCTTTTTTCTGCATGGAGATCTGAGTTGCCTTCAACTCACTGTGTGGAATGAAGGTTTGCAAACTGCTATAAATATACAGCAGATATTTATATATCTGGATGGCTCCCTCTCAGCTCCCTTTCTGGAGAAGTGGCTTTGAGAAGAAGGGACTTAGCTGCAGCGACGGGGCCCACGAACCCTGTTTTATGACTCACTGGCAGTCATGATTCTATTCTCAGCCCCCCAAATATTGTGGCAAAGTAGAACTACAGGTGCAAGGACATTTAGTGCTGCGTGTGCTGGGAAGTCACTATTTCCAAGCTCTGAAGCAGTGTCTTTTGAGAGAAGAAGAATGCCCTTTTCTCCTGTGATCTCTTGGTACAAAATAAGTCTGACCAACTAACTTCCTGAATCATTTCGCCAGCGCGTAAGCTTCAATTGCCTGCACCCATATTCTTTTAATTTTCACCTGGTAGAGAAGCCAGCAGTAATTGTGATATAAGACAATCCCCGTGCAGTTGTATACACATGATTTCAAACCACAAGGATCACAAATGACATGCACAGATGTCTCCCGCATTTCTCTGGGCTGGCCCTTTATGTAGGGTACAATTTAAAGCATGACCTGTGTGAAGACACAGGCGAAGGCCCGTGTTGTGCTGGAGTATGCGGAATTTTGGAGGACTTGACAAGGATCTGAAAATATGAGAGCTCATTTACATATGTGAAGGCAGATGGGTGAATGTGTGCAAGGGTACTCAGAAGGAAACACACATATATATACATACAGCATGCACAGAAACAAACTCCAGATATGTCACACACACACACACACAGACTCATGTACCCCGGCAAAACAATAAGTTCTTTACAAATAGAATTTTAGAGGTCAGAGGACCATGTGGAAGAGCACGTGTGAGAAGGTGATCATGGAAATGTATAATCGGAACTACCATATTTCTGAAATTAGCAGAGTATGTTTATGCTCTTCTGTGAGTATGACTATTTGCTTATCTTTAGGTGACTATTTTCAAATACATATGTTCACTAATGCACCACATTTGTGGTCCTACATCCAAAAGAGATCTATCTGATATTTTCCCTCACTCTCTTAAATATTTTCTGAGCCCCTATTGTAGTAGGTATTGCATGAAAACAGTGATTAATGAGTAATAGTTGGGGGCAGGTTCCTACATGTTCTTTAATCAATTACATTACTTGTTACTTATTTCCTTCCTCCCTCCCTTCCTTCCTTCTTTCCTTCCTTGCTTTTCATCTCTGAGGTTCAGGAATAGAAATAATGGATTGTAGCTTCATAGATGGAGGGAAGAAAACCCGGACCTCTTGATAGGTAGAGAAATCCATGTTCCCCAATTTTAGGGATGTGGACTTAAAGCAAAATGTTTGGAGGACAGGTGATATTTGGGTGAGTTTGTGACATGAAGAACTACATCCAATTTGGACATGCATAACACTCTACAATGTTTGCAAGTTTGTGGAGAATACATTGATTATGATTAGGAAGTAGTTAGTCACATGACTCCTAAGTCATGTATTCCATATCTTCACACTAATCAGGGTTCCCAAAATGTTCCTTTTAGCTTGGGGTCCTAGCGCTCAGCAATCAAGAATATCATACACAGAATATCATATAGCACTCACAAACACATACAAAACCTTGAACACATTGCTGGGCTTTTGCATAAATGAATAAGGGTTGGGAAGGGGTTAGATTTCTGTACAGTAGACATACTGTACAGCAGAAATAAAGAACTATGTCATTTACATTTATTTAGTTAAAATAGAAGGTAGAACAGATCAAGGTTTTTCCAGGCATTAATAATACCAGCAGAGTGCTATAAATAGTTCTATAAATTTTTATGAAAAGCATCACGACATCAAAATGCTCTAGGTTTTGTGTAGACAGCAACAAGACAGTGTTTAGACAGTGACATGGTTAATACATTTGATGCAGCTAAACTTCATCCCTGATTAGGGACTGAACTTGGCTGCAGATTCCTTTTAATCAGGTCTCCCAGGGTTTGGGCTTTCCCAGACAGAGCAGAGGGGAAGTGCTGAGGCCTCGGGCTCATGCCCAGATGAAGAAGCAGAGGCATGAACAAAGCCGCAACCGTTATATCCATCTGGGATTTTCTTTTGTGAATGAAAAGAAGAAGAAAAAACATCGATAATGTGACCTTGGACTCACAGGCAATATGGACACTTTAGGGAAGTTATGAAGCGTCTCCCATTCCCGCTTGAGGTACTCAATCGAGCCCACGAACACAATGTGCTTTAGCTCATGGTAATGGAAGTTGCTGGCACGGAGCGGCATCACCAGGTTCCGGAGGCCGATCAGGGCTGAGCTGACATCTCCGAAGATGCAGACCACGACGTGGCCACTCAGGACCGTCATGGCAGCTTCACTTCGGGTCTGCAAGAGAGACAAGCATGTGACTGCTAGAGAGAAGACGTCATAGGGCTATTGGAAGGCTTGAAGAAAATCATTTGTGCAAAATTCTAGAAGGACACACCTGTAACTCTCAACTTGGAATGTACAAAGCGTACTATGTGGCCAAAACGTGCGTACCCCTGTAATATTCTGAAATTCACACGAAGAATCAAGGAAACATTTGCTGAGTGCTTGCTATGCAGGATGATGCTCAAATTATTTTTATTTCATCATTTTATTTTTACTTTATTTGTTACATACATGCCATATTTATCTATAAATTGAGGATGTACTACGTTTATGCAGTAACTATGCCTAAACACATATCCACACATATTGCTATCTTCTTTTACAAAAGATTTAAGGTATTCCATAGATATATGTAAGCAGAACTTTCATAATAATTTTGGGGAAGGGAGAATAAGAGGGAAAAGGAACATTTTTGTTATTCGGAAAGGGAAGTCTTAGTTTCCAGGAAACTTTGGATAAAATGAGCTGCCTTTTCTCGTGCTGGGAGGATGTCAGATCTCTGTATTGGTCTCAGCTCGAGAAATCTGAGTGTGGAGTTCTAGACTCATCAGTGAGATGTCAGCACATTATTGTATCAGTGAGTAGAACATGACATCCAAAGCCCTCAGGCTAAATCCCTTCCACCACCTGCTTTTGCATGTCCAGGGAGCAAAAAATGGTTTTCGAGTTTTGTAATGGTTGAAAAAAAATCAAAAGAAGAATATTTCATAATATGTAAGAAAAATTAAATAAAATTCAAATTCCTATAAAGTTTTACTGGAACACAGCCAAGTTCATACATTGAGATATTGCCTGTGGCTGCTTTTATGCTACAACAGCAGAGCTGATTAGTTGCAACAAAGATCGCACAGCCCACAGAACATACATTATTCATTATAAGACCTTTTGCAGAAAAAGTTTTCTGACCCCTGTCCAAGGCTGCCTTGGGGGTTCCAGAGGCATTCCTTGAGGATCCCACTTTGCATATGTTACTCAGAGAAAGACCCCTCAAATAATCATTAAAAGAGGCTAGAGATAGATTAGTAAGAGCAACAGGCTAATGTCTTCTTCCAACTCCAGACTACAAAGGAGACAATTGAAAGTGCACAATCACCCCATTTAGAGGCAGATCCCAACTTCCCAGGGCATATAAATAGTTAGACATTGCTGGCCTTTTGGCTCACCATGCTAGTGAAGAGGGTGATAACAGAAGGAGGCCAGCTATAGGTCTTTCTCTGCTTCTCCTGGTCCAATGCCTCCCATTCTTGTCCACCCACTGCATGCCAGAATGGCCCCATGTGGTTTATAATTCTTTGGGGGAGGCATATTAATGTCCACTGTACACATCAAACTCTGCTTGATTTAATCCCTAGAATTGACCAGTGCATTGATTGCTCAAATGTCAATATTGCAATTCACAACACTGTCAGGGTTATTATAGTAACCCCCAAGGAGAAGAGGAGGCTAGCTTTCACTCCCTGATCGTTAGAATAAAGCACAGACTGTCACCATTATAGGTTTCCCTCTGCAACAGTCCAGGGAAACCTGAGACACAGGCTGTAAGAAAGGCTCTATAAACTGTGATCACGGAGGACCCACTGGGGAGCTCACATCACATATCATCACTTCATGGAGAAGAAGACCTGGAGTTAGTTATCTGGGCTGCATGGAAGTGTGACTGCCAGGGCACCACCAGCAAAGTCACCTCATCTGTAACGGGCCGTGACAGGGTTCCTAATTATTTTTAATTGGCCACATCACCTGAGATGCTAGCTCTCCTCAATGAACCACAGGAATAGAAACTGGGTTCAAGGGTGGAAGCTGGAGTTCTAGAATGAGGTGGGGGAAGTTAAACAGAGTGGTTGAGGAATGGATGCTGACCCCAGGATCTTAGATCTGGGGATCCAAACACCAATTCTCAGACTCGCCATAGCAACATCACCTAGGGAACCTTGAAAAATCCTAGTTCCTGAGCCTCAGCCCTGAAGAGTCTGATTCTGCCAGGTTTAAGGCTCACTGGAAAAACCACTCATGTATTTCTCTCGGTATCTTCTGTTCCTATGCATCCTCCAAGGTCCAGCCCAAGGTGGGATTTAACAGCCTTGAACTCCTTCCATGCACAACGTGTCTGTATCTGATGGGACTTGCCTGGTCAGGGAAACACATGCTAAGCCTTCTTCCCTAGATTAGCATACTGTACCTGCTATCACTTAGCTTTAAACACATTGTTTCAGAATTACATTTTCTATCTTATATGGTGATTTCCACACAATCAGGCCTATCGCTTACATATTCTAATCCCCAAAGCAATTAGTGACCTATGTACAGTGGGTATACCCAACCCCGGACAGAGCATCTTCCCATGGCTGGCCACTTCGATCATTCTGATCTCTAGTCTGGTGTCACTTTAGAGAGGGCCTCTTGGCTCATATGTCTAGATAGCACCTTCCAGTTTCTATCTAGCCCAAGACCCTGCTTTACTTTCTCATAGTTCTGTATCAATATCTGCAATGTTATTACATGCTTATTTGTCTGCCTGGAGGTCTCTTTGCCCCCTTCTAGAATCCAAGCTCTATGAGAGCAATTGTTGCCAGAGATTGTGCCTCCAGCCACTAGAGAACACATATGTGCCCACTATGTGTGGCACATAGTAGGCCTCTTATAAATGTTCTGCTAACTGATGTCATTTTTCAGATGTGATGGGTAGTAACTCACCTCCCTAAACTTTTTCATGCTCACAGATGTTGATGGGTTGTTAGCTGGCATCCACGTCTCAGGATATCTAGGTAAGTCATGAAAACCCTGGGTCTCAGATAGAGCATCCAGCCTATAACCCGGCACAGGTAGTGATAGCAGGCTAAGCTGGGATGACCAGAGCAAAGTGCCCCAGAGAACAACATGAGCATGTAAACACATGCAGCAGCCTTGTAGGTAGCACCATCTACACACTTGGTTAGCCAAACAGTGGCTGCTTGTTGAGAATTCTGACTTTCTGTGCTTTTGCCTGCAATGCCCACACCTCTGAGCTAGACTCCAGCATGCTGCTGCATTGGCTCTGATTACTTGTTTATAATTAAGTTGAGAAAACACACACATAGATAAAACACAGGAAATAATCGAGTGTTTTAGTACAATGCCATTCTGAGGACCTGGAATAGTCCCTTGTTTAGGAAGGATGGTCCTGACTTCAGAAATGATAGCATTTTCCTGGCCAATAGAAAGGAACAGGCCCACAGCAACCTGGGGAGTAGTGGTTTGAGGGAGAAAGAACCCTTCTGTCTGACTTCCCTGATTATTAATCCATTTTTCATGGATTAGCAAGACAATAAACTGCAGGAGAGCTGATGGAGGCATTAAACTTGATGCTGTTGCTAGAACAAGATCAGGGAGTAGCATGGACTCTTATTTAAGCTGACATTCCTGGGAGAACCTCACTTCTGCTAGGAAAATGTTCATGAGCAATCCATGAAATAGGGCTCAAAGTGACCGTGGTTCATCACTGTCATCATTATGAAAGGCATTTGCCTGTCTATAATGTGTGCTAAGAAGGATCACAGATATGCAAGGCTATTATCTATAAGAAAGAAAACATTGTTATTAATGAATAACAATCCGGGTAGCATTAGATTTTTTTCATGGCATTTAACAATATTAATGAGAAGAATAATAGATAACCTTATTGAGGCATGAGGTTATGTTGTATTTTAATCTTTACTACAACCCCATGAGTTAGGATCATTCTCATCTCATCTTTGTACACGTAAGAGAACTGAAGTGCAAAAAGTCAAGCCACTTGCCCACAGCCGTGTAGCTGTTATTAGCATAGGCAGGCTCAGAACTCAGAGCCACGTCCACCAGAATTACCTACATACTGCCTCCTGAGCTGCTTTTCACATGGTACATCATCACCCACTGCTATAACAAGCCAATAAATATTCAGAGATGAAAAATCCTGAATATGGCTCCTGTTTCCATCAGTGTTCTAACAGCTTCAACTTATGTTCAGAATTTCAATCATCAAAAATAATTAGGAACAGGGATGATATCCCACTCTCCAGTTTGGAAAACCTCAGTTTTAGCAAACATAGTTTTGAGCAGAAGCTGATGCTATCTATCCTGCTATCTACCCCAGACTCACCAGGATGACTTTCTCTATCTCCTTGGGCGCACACCAATGAAACATCCCAGTAGAGTCATACTTCTTCACGTTGGAGTCCATGTTGTCGATCTGATCATTGCCAGGAATTAACAAGGGGTCATGCCTGGGGAGAAAAAGACAAGAAAACCTAAGTGGAAAATATGATAAACTATAAATGGAAAGTGCCCCCAGAGTTACATTTCAGAGGACACGAAAGATACAGAGGAAATGGTCGTCACTGAAGGCCATTCTCAGGTTCGCAGAGCCCATCCTTTGGAAGACAACCATCCCAACTACTGTGCCCATCTGGAAGCGCAGCTGACTTTGGTTAGGAAATAACTCTGCCTGTCTCCTGCTCTTCTTTCCCTAAGTGGCCTTCGTACCATTTTGTGGACTCAGCCTCCCTGTTTCCAGCTACCTTACTCATCTTCCTCTCATTTTACCAGCTATTTGATCTCCCCAGCACACACAGGCACCTCCCCCCCCAAAGGGTTGCTATTGGCATCGGCAATGAAGGGGAAGGAATAGGAACAGAGCCTCACGCTGACTGACTGGCATGAGGATGGAAAGCCAATTACTCGCTCTTTCTGACTACAACTTCTGACGTGATGCTCTTCGCAGTAAAAGCTTTAACAGGCTGCACTTTAAATATTTTAGCAATTTGCCCAATCAGATTTTGCTCTCCCCGGCTGAAGGCCTTTAAAGATTCAGCAGCATGTCACTTCAGAGCAGATTGACTACCAAATGCCCACATCTGGAATACATGATTTCAATCCTAAACAGCATACTCTCTCCTTGCCTTGACAACTGTATTTGCACTAACCGTCCAATGATGGTCCCCCTCCATCCCATCCTCACGTCCCAACTGCAGTGTTCCTTGGATGAGAGCCTCCGACTCAGACACATCTTAATAAACTTGTCTCAAATTCTCAGGGCTACATTCACCCTCTCTGACCTTGTTCACAGATGGAAAAGGAACAGGCATCTAACAAAGTCTCCCCTCCAGTGGGCTGGCAGAGCCTCACTGCTAACCTTAAGAATTACAATAGAACAGGCAGGTCTAACAATCCTGCTACATAATTAGTGAGCTCCTGCATCTTGGGGCATAGTCAATGTCTGTGAGTCTCTCTCTGAAAGTGATTCAGCACCTCAGTTTTTAGGAAAGTTATTGTTGGTTTCTATGAAATTGACTTCATATAATTAGGACATGGCTGCAGGCATACTTAACTATACAGGCAATGGAGCTATCTTTCCTAAATAATATTGTTAACCTGAGACAGAAAATATAAATAGGTTCAAATTCTGGAAATGTATTGTGAAATGTTTTTACCTTTTAAATTATCTATTTCAATCTTCAAAGGGTGACCTAGGAGTCTCTCTTACATGGCTCATAGACCTAGAATTAAACTTTTGAATATCTACAATGATCCTCCCAATATATTCGCCACCACATAAGATAGAAAAACTCTTTCTCACTGCATTCATTTATGCTTGAGAATTTGCTTTTAGGTTACACCAAATGATAAATGCCATGTGAGGCAATCCTGCAAAGTTATCTTCAATGAACATGTTAGAATACTATAGGAACTGCCATATCTGATATTAAAAGGAGAACACAATCCAATTCAGACTAGCAGCTCAGTATCTGGGTTGTTGGGAGGTCTTTAAGTGTTGTCAACCCCCAGGCCACCTTTCAAATGCTGAACTCAGTCAAAAGTAATAAATGAGGTTGCTGATAAGAACTGGTAGCAGAGCATGGAAAAAGAAAATTCTGAGGACTTTTGGTCCTTGAAAAATTTATAATAGTTCCATAGATATCCAGAATTTAGAAGTAGTAGAAAGAAGCTACCATAGAGAAATGGTTTGAGAAAGTGAACAGAATGAACTCTGTCCAGCACTTGAGCAACATATTTCAGTTGCAAGATGATCTTAATAAACTTGCCCTGAAGATACTGTGCCAGGTTCGAATTCTCTTGCCCTGTTTACTGGTTGAAGAGAAAGTGTTATCTCAGGAAGATCTGAAACCTGCCCCCAGTCTATTTATGGTTTAAAAAACACCCAGGGTTGGGCTCATATAATATCAACAAGCAAGCAAATGATACAAAAAGCTGAAAAAAAAAATCCTTTTAGAAAAATGTGCCTTGGGGAAGAGGAGGTCCATTGTGGTGTAGAATGTTTGGTTTTTTTCTGGAAAGGAATCAGTTCATTGGCAGAAGTGGCCTTCAAACTTCATCTTAGAAAAGTAAATAAGCAAGCTTGATCAATTGTTCCTCAATAAAAAGAAACAAAGGCAACTAATTTCAAGTTTCATTAACTGGAGGGGAGGGTTGGAAAAACCAGGATTTGAAACTACAGCTACAAGTCATGATTTGCACTGGAACATTCAGAAACACCCAGGAGATAGGCCATGCTACTCTCTCCTCTGGACAAATCTCTCAGCCTGACCTGGACAATGTAAATATAAATCATTTAGGATTTACCCTAAAAGGTCTGATTTGAGGAACATCAAAAATCTCTCTGAACAAAGATTCTTTCCTTTTCTGACCAGCCATGGTGCTTAGAATTGTAACTTTAGTTTCCTGAATCAGTAAAGCAATCAATAATCATGAATTCGCTATTCTGCGTCAAGAATGGAGAATAGAGTGGTGATTAAGACCAAATGCCTAGTCAAAGAGAAATCCACAAAATGGCAGGAGAGGAAAAACATAAATGGCTATAGTAGACAGTGGTAAATGTTACAGCAAGTAAAACACAAGGCAGTTATGAGAATACCAAGAAAAAAATGGCTCATTGCCTGGTATTTGAATAGCATCAAGGAAGGCTTTGCATAAAAGTATCATCTTATCTAAGCCATGAAAAGTGAGAGGACCCTCAGCATATTTTAGTGTTGCTTCACCAGAAGCCTTTAGGACCTACTGAGAGAATTGAGGCCCAAATGAAAAGAGCTAAAGAATGGTACTCCAAACCATGGTTAAAATTTCAACTAAAAATGTCAAGTATTACTTGACCTAAGGTATGGAAGACACAGGTCAGGTATCCTACCTCTCTTCAGATGTGCAATGATGGTCAAGGAGAAGACAGAGACAACAGATTGAGTATGACTGATTGAGACCAGACTAGGAACAATGCATGAGATTTAGACAGGATAAAAATCACGTTTCCAGCAAAGGAAGAATGCTATAAAAATTGGAGATCTTTCAAACATAAAATGAGTTGTTTCCCAAGACAGTGGGTTTCCTACCATTTAAGACATTTCAGAAGGGCTAGGAATACAGAGGAGATTTAATTATAAAGCTTAAGTGAACCTGGAAGATCTTTGAGATTTGGCACCTCAAAGATCTTCCAGCAGTGTGAAATCTCTTCATTGGGAGGAGAAGCAGCTAGAAGGATTTTGGAGGTACTGGACTGCTGTTGAGTATCAAAAGGCTGAAGGGCACTGAGCAGGTGAACAAAGGTTACTGGAGTGAAGACAAGAGATAAGAAGCAATAGAGATGTGCCCTATTTACATTCATTGAATGAGAAGGAAGTATAGGACATTACTCACTCTAACAAAAAAAAAAAGAAAAGAAAAGAAGAAGAAGAAGAAGAGGAGGAGAGAGTTTGTAACTACTTTGGATGAATTTCTTTACCATACCAATTCCTGTAGTAATTTCAAGGGCCTTAGGGTGACTTAAGCTGCAGACAGAGATCTGGCACAGGTGGAGATGAAAAATCAATTGTCCACAGAGACTTCTGCTTCTAAATTGAGGTTTCTGGAGTTTATATTACTAGAAGTCAGTCCAAGTTTCGCCATGGAGCACACAAACCAACACAGTGGTGGTCCAGAGGAATCAGGCAATTTGTTCCCCATGGAAAGGTGGATCATCAGAAACCTCCCTGAAGAAGGCATTCCAATATCTTCCCTATACAAGATGATGCAGAAATCCACCACTCCTCAAAGACTTGTTTGGAACTGAGGACCAATACTAGATGATACTTAATGACTTTGTGTATTTCTTTCACTCACAAAGTAATCCCCAACTTCCTTAAAATGCACCATAATTAATTCAAGAGTCCTTGTCATTTTCAACGTAGGGTAACAGAAACTCTATGAGGTGAGGCACATCTACTGTTTTGTTGTTACAGGCTGAATTTTGTTCCTTCCCCACCCCCACGACCACCAAATTTGTGTGTTGAAGTCCTAATCCCAGTACCTCAGAATGTGACCATATTTTGAGGCAATGATCTTTAAAGAGGTAATTAATTTAAAAATGATGTCGTTGGGTGATCCTTAATCCAATATGACTAGACACTTCATAAGAAGAAGAAATTTGTCCAGAGGGAAGATCATGTGAAGACAGGAAGAGACGGACATTCACAAGATGAGGAGAGAGGCCTGAAACAGATCCTTCACACACAACCCTCAGAAGGAAATAATTCTGCTGAGGCTTTGATCTCAGACTTCTAATTTACTAAACCATGAGAAAATAAATTTCTATGGTTTAGGATACTGGGTCTGTGGTACTTTGTTACAACATTCCTAGCAAATTAATATAATAGCATTAACTTGAAGAAAAACAAGCACAAGGTACCCCTTAGCTTATGACCCTGGCAGCCCTTCTTGAATCTTAGGTTTTCCTGTCCATTTGAGGGAAAAAAGCACCCCGTCACTACTTTAGAAATAAATGGAAATACACCAGTAATACACAATATCTTCTTCAAAGGTTTTGGGCTAATGTCCCTCTCCTCCTTGGCACCACCCTCGCATCCCCCATCAGCAACATACATACAGAATCAGACCTGTCTGCTCTGCCAGAGTGGTGACTGCTCCCTGGTCTTTAACTTATACTTGCATTTGGGGATCTATACTAATGACAACACAACCTAAGGCAAAGAGGAAACCTAAAAATTAGCCAGTAAATTTAGTCAGTTAAACTGAGAAAGTCCATCTCCAAATGAGGTGCTTGGCAGTTGATATTATTGAAGGCAAGAAACCACTTATTTCCTAGTGACAACATGCCAGAGAGGTTAAGTGAGCTGGCTCCCAAGTCAACATTCGCTTAAAGCAATCCAAAACAAGTATCTAACTCTCTTTAATTCTATGAAAGCTGAGAAAGGGGAGGAAGCTACACAAGAAAAGTCTGAGAGACTGGTTCATGGGGTTTAGGGGAAGAAGCTGTCTCTGTAACATAAAAGTACAAGTGAAGCAGCTAGTGCTAATATAGCTGTAGCACATTATCTGGATTAGCAGTTCACAACCTCTGGGTCCCGACTCCTTTGTAACAATGAAAATACATCCTGCATATCAGATATTTACATTATGATTCATAACAGTAGAAAAATTACAGTTATGAGGTGGCAATGAAAATAATTTTATGGTTGGGGGTCACCACAACATGAGGAACTGTATTAAAGGGTTTGGCATTAGGAGGCATTAGGAAGGTTGAGAACCACTGATCTAGATGATCTAGTTAAGATAACTGATGAAGGTAGCTAGACACCGGGTTTAGACATACTAGACAACAGGTTTTCAATACAGATGAAACTGCCTTCTATAGGAAGAAAATGCCATCTAGGAATTTCATAGCTAGAGAAGAGAAGCCAATGCCTGGTTTCAAGGCTTCAAAAAAACAGGTTGATCTTCTTAGTAGGCACTAATACAGCTGGTGACTTTAAGTTGAAACCCTTGCTCATTTACCATTCTGAAAATCCTAGGGTACTTAACAATTAGGGTAAATCCACTCTGGGTGTGTTCTATCAACAACAAAGCCTGGAGACAACACATCTGGTTTGCTGAATATTTCAAGCCCACTGTTGAGGTCTACTACTCAAGAAAAAAATAATTCATTTCAAGATATTACTGCTCATTGACAATGCATCTAGTCACCCAAGAGCTCTGATTAATGGTGTTTTCATGCTTGCTAACACCTTATCCATTTTGTAGCCATGCATCAAGAAGTAATTTCAACTTTCCATCTCATCATTTAAGAAACACATCATAAGACTATAGTCATCACAGATAGTGATTATTCTGATGAAGCTGGGCAAAATAAATTGAAAACCTTCTGGAAAGGATTGACCATTCTAGATTCCATTAAGAACATTCATGATTCCTAGAAGGTTAAAATACTAACATAAACAGAAATTTTAAAGAAGTGGATGACTTTGAAGTTTTCAGACTTTAACAGAGGAAGTAATTGTAGATGTGGTAGAAATAGCAAAAGAACTAGAATTAGAAGTGGAGAAAGAAATGGCTGAATTGCTGCAAACTTATGATAAACTTGAACGGATGAGGAGTTGTTTCTCACAAGTCAACAAAGAAACTGATCATTTTTTCTTTTTGAGATAGACCCATACCTCTGAGGAAGATGTCGTCAACATTGTGAAATGAAAACACTTTTGCATTTCACTTAATTGATAATGCAGAGTTTGAGAGGATTGACTTTAATTTTGAAAGACGTTCTGCTGTGAGTAAAATGCTATCAACAGTATCATGCACTATAGAGATCTTTTGTGAAAGGTAGGTTCAATCAATGCAGCAATTTTCACAGTTGTTTTATTTTTAGAAATTTCCACAGTCACCCTAGCTTTCAGCAACTACCCTGATCATTCAGCAACCACCAACATCAGGGTATGACCCTCCACCAACTAAAAGATTATGACTTGCTGAAAGCTCAGATGATTATTAGCATTTCTAACCAATGACATATTTTTTTCCTGGGGTAACAAAGAGAGATTTTAGAAAGAGAAAGTTTAGAGCACTTCTAGAGAGAGTTAGATGTCGGTCCCTCTCAGGAAGAAGAAAAGGTGAGAGAGACCAACATTTTTAATTAAGGTCCTGACATTGCTTTTTTAGACATAATGCTATTACACACTTAATAGTCTACGTTAGAGTATAAACATAAATTATATATGCACTAGAAATCCCCCCCTCCAATTGTGTGCTTTGCTTAATTGCAGTATTTATTTTGTTGGAGTGGTCTGGAACCAAATCTGCAGTATCTCTGAGGTATGCCTGTGAAAGATCTTTGTTTTGAGGGTTTTCAGAGCAAGAAATGCCACTTGCCATCAATTAATCTCGGGAAGTGAACTAAATGCCCTGTTACAGCAGAAACACAGAAAGCCTGCCTTGAAGACAGTAGCCTACAGCAAAACCACTAATCCCTTTTCTAGCAAACCCACTGTGAGGAAGTTAGTGTTATATTTTAAAGAGCACAATTCCCCTTATGGGCAAAGCTTGCAAATCCTAGTTTGTTCTGTGGCACTGGGTTCAACGCTGGACTTCAGAAATTTATATTAAAGTACAAGTAACCAACCAACAAAGCAAAAAGTTATGAAAGAGGAAAGTTACAAAATGGCTGGAAAATTGCATCCTTTTCTCTGTTTGATTTGTAAGACCTTATATCTTACCGCCTGATAAGGTCTTTTCTGTCATTATGAACATCCCATGTAAATTGAGGACAATCCTGCAGCAGTCCCCCTGGGAGAAGGGAGGCTTGATAAAATGCAGGAGAATTTCTCATTCCCCTCTGGGCCTTTCATCTAAGAGGCAAAGACCAACTTCATTGAGCATCTATTTTGTCGGGCACCATGCCGGGGATACCATGACATTTCTCAGGCTTCATGGTTTTGCTCAAATATTCCTCATAAAGCCATTATCCTGGATAACCAAAGAAACAGAAGTTGTAGGAGTCTACAGAAGTGTGAGATGCTCCTTCAGAGACAGTAATGTGCCTGCCTGTCTCATCCACTAGATGGTGAGCTTACTTAGGGCAGGAATCTCCTATTATACTCCTTGTGTATTTCTAGAACCCAGCAGAGGACACAAACGAAAAAAAGGATCTGACAAATGATCTCTAGTCTCTGAACAGTCTTGAACCAGCTAACAGAGAAATTCGCCAAAGTGGGCCAGACCAGCCAGAAATTTGCCCAGGGATGGCCTTCTTATTTATCTTTGATATTTTGCAACAATTTGCTTTGTAACAACCAGGGCTCTGGTACCATTTTTCACCTAGAGGGACTATACATGAATGAAGACATAGAGTATTTACCATAAAAGAAGTCTTCCTGAAGTGAAGGTCAACTCTAAGTCTTTAACCAATCGAGGCTGCTAGGGTGTGCCAAGAGCCAGCTACTGTAACTATTGCCCAGCTCCATCAGAATAATCATCATCTGTGATGACTATAGTCTTATTGTTGTGTGTGGTGTCAACAATACTCAAGACAGATGTTTCTATTTAAGCAACTACCTGGTACCCCAGTGCAAAGGCTGACCATCTAAGAGGTGGGCCTCTGACACTTCAAGCTTCTCTCACTGCTCTGATTCTTAAAAATGGTGCTTCTCAAAGTGTGGCCCCAGATCAGCAGCACCCGAATCACTAGAAAGTTTCATAGAAATGTAAAGTGTTGAGCTCTAGCCCAGACCTGCTAGACTTACAGGACTGTGGCCCAGCAGCCTATGTTTTAACAAACCCTTCCAGGTGATTCTGACACCTGCTAAAGCATGACAGCAACTGCTCTTAAATTTTTCCCACATGGAGAATCTATCTGGCTTGCACGATCCTACCAAAGTTAGCAACTTTCAGCAACACACAGTCTATGAGGCTATGGCTTCAGCAAGGCAAGAACTAGAGCAAGGCAAAGGAGGTTCCTAGGGTGCAAAATCAAAGGAGGCACCTCCATCCTAGTCACCCATCCTGCTTCTCTCTAATGTTCTAGAAATTGAGACCTTCTGTCAACACTTGGGGATTCTTAGCCTAGATGCTATAGTAATGATTCTCTCTTGCTGACCTTTCTTTCCATAAGCTAACCAGCAAAATAGTAAACACAAATAAGCAAGTTAAATGTTAGTCTTTGTAATGTGCGACACTTATAATTGGAATTCTTCCTTTTCTCCATCTCTTCATCCACTCCACAAGACAACATGGCTTCTAATTACTGAGTCATTGACTAGTGTTCAAGAGTGGCAGGCCATGCAGGTGGGTCTCAGCCTGTGGCAGCCATAAGAGACTGAGCTCGATCTCAGGTGCTTTTCTCAGGCTCATATTTGCATGCCCAGAGCCATAAATGGCTCCAACTGGATCTGCCTCATTCTTAGGTGCCTTTGACTCCTGGATAAATACTATTTCTTGCTACTTTGCAAGAATCCTGACTTTTGGACTATGGATCCTGCCTTAAGTCATCCTTTGTGGGGCTTCCCCATTTCTGCTAAAGATCACTGTGCCCAAGACCCCACTGCCCATCTCCCTGCCCCCATCTCTCACCTGATGACCATCCTAGGAAGCTACCTTGACAAAATTCTCAGACCAGGGTCCAGCTACCCTGGCAAAACTAGGGGTAGTTCAGCTTTCCTTTGTCTATCTACCTGTATTATTTTCCCTGCTGCCACCTGAGACATCAGCTCTTGTTAGACAGCTAGCATTTTTAGAGGAAGAAGGAAATTACTGCCTTGATGCTTGGGAGGCAGCCTGGGAGAAGCAACATGTCTATCAGCCTTAGAGGAGACTGTACAAGACACTTTTGAAATGACAGGCCAGAATACTGACCGTCTGCTGAGCATGACTTTGTCTGGGGAGCTGCATCCAGTCCACCTAAGCCTTGGTACCATGATCCGAAAACTCTTTCTTTCTTCTCCAGTCCTGGAGAGTGCAGGGGCACCTCATACACTATTAGTTTGTGCACTGAGCCGAATTTACTTAGCTAAGCTGCCCTGCCTTTCTTCTGCCCAGTGGAAGAAATTGTGATGATGGCGTTCTGCCTCCATCTCAGACTTGGCCTGGGCCACGTTGCCATTTTCTATTACTAGAACCTTTCACATTGGCAGGCTCTGATGTGGGAAGTCCTAACAAAAAGACCCCCATGAAAGGTCTGAGTTGAAAGAAAGGCAACAAGACTTAACAAGCAGATGAGTTTATTCCACTTAATGATCAGTCGATGCCCAAGAGAATAATTTGTTTTCCTCAAATCATATTTCCCTTCCCATTTAGGAAACTAATGTCTAACATTTCCTGGGTCTCCTGACAGGAAATGCTCCTGAAAATGTTCCATTTCTTTGTTTGGGGTGAAATTAGTTCTGCTTGGTAGCCTGGCTGGGGGCTGTCTTTGTGTAAACTGTCTACCTGATGTATCCTATGTGCAACCTTGTTGGCCGTGCTGCTCTCTGATGGCAGGGATGATGTGCGTCTTTGGGAAAGCTGTCTTAGCCTGGTCCCGGTCCACTGTTCTACAGCACACCCTGGATGGCCGGGAACCCAGCAGAGCTGGGTGAGCCTTCTGTTTCTCACCTCTGTACTGATGTAACATGTGTCTCAGAAAGGCCCTCAGGGAGGGTTCCAAACTCTTATGCTGCCACCAAAGATCCTCTAAAACAGTGGTTCTCAACCTTTCTAATGTTGTGGCTCTTAAATACAGTTCCCATGGGTCACAACCCACAGGTTGAGAACCGCTGCTCTAAAAACACAAATTAGGGCACTGCCTCCTCAAAAACCTGCAAGGGTTGCCCAATGCCTATGACAGGTATAAGCACTCATGACTGGGTGCCAGAATAATCTTCCATTCTCAACTCTAGCTGCACCACTCCAAGGACCCTCTGGCTGCAAACACACTAAGCCATTTACTGTGCTCTGAGCATTTTCCCTATTTTCTCCATCTTCCTTACTAGATAAGACTTGACTATATTTACTGGACTTTACATTTCTGTGTCTCAGTTTCCTCATCTGTAAAATGGGGGAAACAGTATTATCTATTCACACAGCTGTGATGAGGACTCAGGTCACAGGTATCACATACCTATGAGGATGCCTGGCACCCGGTAACAATGAACAAGAGTGGGTGATAGAATTCGTAGAACATTCTCCTCATCAGACATGGCTAGGTTCCATGAGATTTTCTTCATAAACCAGGCTCAGCTCCCCAAATCAGAGGTAACAATAGCTCTTTCCATTCTCACAGCCCAAGCTAGGATAATCTCCCATGTTCTTCTAACTTTATTTTGCTGTGTATGTTTCGCTATCTCTGATGCTAAACTATAATCATTTTCAAGGAAGGGATCTAGTCATATCCATCTTATTTTATCCATCTCAAAGAACTTTCACAACACCTTAACCATAGTAGGCTCCCACTAAACATTTGTTGGGTGGAAATTAATCTGAGAAGAAATAAAAGCAGGCAACAGAAGTGCCTGGAACTTCTGGGTTCCATCTGAAGGTGCAGTGTGAGAACCCAGACATTTACTATGTACCATCTGCCTAGTGGAGAAATATTCTTATCACCTAAAAGAATGTGTGTAAATGCAATGATTTAAAGGTGGGTCTGACATGAACTGTTGATTGAAAACCAGGGGATTGTGAATGGAGATTTCAGGAATTTACGTATCTGTTTCAACTGTAGTCAAAATGGTATCTGGCGTCTTTTTTTTTTCCTATAGAGACTCACAAGAAAGCTTTCATTGAATGTTCACTGGAGACCTGGCATGGTGGCTCACGCCTATAATCCCAGAATTTTGGAAGGCTGAGGCCAGTGGACTGTGGGAGGAACTCAGGAGTTCAAGACCAGCCTGAGCAAGAGTGAGACCCTGTCTCTAAATATAGCAGTGGTAGCAGGTACCTGTAGTTCAGGAAGCTGAGGTAAGAGGATCACTTGAGCTCAAGAGTTTGAGATTTGTGAACTATGACAACAGGGCAACAGAATTAGATGCTGTCTTAAAAAAAAAAAAAATGAATGTTCACTGGGGTCTGTAAGGCCTCCAAATGAAGAACCCTTGACTTAGCCATTTTAAAGACCAAGTTTGTGTCTCTCTACCCCAGGGCTTACATCTAAAGACAGACATGACTCACCTTACAATGCACAAATCCACCAAGTAGGAAGAATTGGGCACAGGGGTACTTGGTGACTTTAGTGGAAAACTAGGAGAGGCCTCTTATATAATTCCATGTTAAGAGACCACAAGCAAAGGAAATAAGAGGCAGACAGAGAAAGGGCCTTGGGAATGTCTGTGTTCGCTGCTCCTTGGTGGATGTGAAGCCTAAGGTTACCCATCATGTGTCTTCAGCTAGGAGCACAGGCACTCACCATTTGGCGCAGTCTAGTTGTGATGGGTGTTCCCTGTCCGGGTGACTAAAAAACATACCACCTTGGGATCCAGACACACAAAATGAGGCTGTTCACCTAACGATCGTGCAGAGAGTTAAGTGACACTTAAACACTAGGGTAAGCCTGATTCCAGAACAAAGGGGAGGCAAAGGCCATTAGCACAGAGTCCCTGTTGCATTTCTGCTGGCAGATGATTTGGAAGGAGCCTTCATGTAGGAGCCTGTTTTATTTGCAGAAGCCACAGTGGTAAATTAAAGCCCAACCTAGCCTATTTTGGGCTCTCCTATTTCTCTTGGAGCTCTTCCTATCACTGCCCACAGGCCACTAAAACCTGCCGGCATTCAGAATGATTGATTCTGCTCAAACAGCAAGCCACAAACTCATGTCGAAAAACCCACTTCAGATAAGTCATTAGCTTCCTTTATGGATTTTTTGGGTCATAAGAAATAGGACCTGGGAGTCCCATCTTTTGTAGAGTACAAAGAGGCCATTTGAAGAGGTGGGTACAATTGGAAAAGCCACAAGGAGCTGAGTGAGCCCCTATGTTTTCTGCCAATCAAAAAAATGAAAAAGAATTTAACAAAAATAGACTCCACTACCTCACTGGCAATGCCAGAAACTCAATGCACGCTAAAGAGCTTGGGGGCCCTTCCTCTATACCTGCAAGTGAAGGAAAATGGAGTGGGCTCAGAAGGGGCCTGTCTTTGCTCCACATCAGACAGAATCTGTGAAGCACACAGGACGTGGAGTGTCTAAGACTTTCCCTTTGTCCTGGGACAGCCCATTCTAGCTGGGCTGCCGGGGAGACATTTGGGGGCTGATGAGATGAAGCATCCCAGCGGCAGTAGCCACGGCCACAGCAGCAGCAGCCCAAAGGCAGCAACACAAGAAGCCTGGGTTCTGCAGCTTGGCAAGTTTCCTCTCACCACCTGACTCACGTTTAGCAATTCTGATGTACCACAGAGCAGACAGCTCCAGCCTGGGACGATGGCCTCCCTCAGCCCCTCTCCGGCAGGCAATGAAAGCAAGATCCACTTTGAAAATTCTCCCCCATCATGCAAACTGACATAGGCATGCTTTTCAAAAACCCACAGCCAATCTGTTGATCATTACTTATTTACAAAGGCCTTCGGGCAGAAAGTCCTGTAAAAACCATACTTGATATGGTATACACTAGCTTTTTCTGCTTGTGGAAAAAAAAAAAGGCCCCCAAGGCTACCTCAAACCATCACTTTCTATTGCACATAAAATGTAGCGTGTAACACTAAAGTATTTAATATATATGGTATAATATATCTACAGGAAAGGCATTTGTGTAGAAGTATGTTACCCTGGATTTGGTAATTTGATGTTTTGCTGAAGGCTATGACTTAAAAAAGCCTCCACCTCGTACAGAAGACCTGTCATCTTGGTACCCAAGAGCCAACAGAATAAAGAAGTACCCTTAAGCAGCAAAACTTTGACACAGCTTTGAAGCATATGAAAACAGTATAACTCCTCAGAATTATTATTACTCAAGATCAAAGAAATGAGCCATACTTTACATAGCAAACAGGGACAGGGAATTTGGCTCCAAAGGTTTCAGATTTTTCAGACTTCTCTTAATATTTATTTGCTTCCCTAAATTTAGGCGAAGGAAAGAGCTTGGGCTTTTCTTTACTTTAAATGGATATAACTATTAGCCTTAGATAAGGCGATTACCTAAAGGTGATTAAATAGGAAATGAATGCCGGCACGATAACCCGCATCATAAAAACGAGAGGTTGGCACTTGGCGCATTTTATTCCTCCCCATAAACTACAAGCAAGCATGTAAATCAGCAACACCCAGGCACAGCTGAGCGGATGGGAAGACAGAGACCTTCTAAGCAAACACTTCTCAGGAGTAGATGGCCATAATGGGGAAGGAGATGGGGATGGGGGAGTCTTCCACTGGGGACTTCAATCACATGAAGAAGGGCTTTGCTGGCCGAACTCCAGAAAGGTGGACACGGAGGGCCAGGGAGATGGGAATGTGATTGGAAAGCGGAGAACGGAAATCACTATTATTGTATTTCCATAATCCAAGAAAGGAAAAGTGGCCAGAGGTCGTAAAAAGAGAAAAGTAATGTCAGGGTGACAGGTGTTTCCATGTCAGTAACCATGTATGAGGAACAGTGCAAATCTGAGATCATTCCTATTTCTCTCCCGTGTCAGAGAGTGAGGATGTTGGGGAGAATCAGCTCTGGGATTGGCAGATGAATTAAAGACAAAAATGGGAAACGGAAGGTGACTTGGCCAAGGACAGGAATCTGCAGAACTCTGTTGAAATTTAAATTCACTTGCTACTTAGCAGAGGAGGCCGCAGTCAAGAGAGAAGGAGGGCGGGCAAGAAGAGAGACAGGAAGGAAGGAAGGAAGGAAGGAATGAATGAATGAATTACAGAAAAGACAGACAGAAAGAAAGAGAGCGTGTGCACGTAAGCTGTGTTTCATAATTAATATTGCTTTTAGCCTAAGCAGAACTGGATTACTTTTGAACTTTGCTTTGGCAAGTCCACAGATTATTAGCCTTTTTTATCAGTCAAAATCAATTAACGGAAATTTGATTTCAATCGACAGGATAAAAGGAAGGTAATCTTCAGGTTCATTTTTGATTGTGATGATACATCTCACATATGGCCTTAAGTACAGAAAACAGTCCTCGGAGGGACCCCAGTAGAAAGAGACTTGCCGCCGGCAAACTAACCACACGAGTTCCTCTGATTGGTTCCCGCCATCATTAGTGCCACTGCTGTTTAGGAACTACACACAGACAGGACACGGTGACAGCTAAGACTTTAAAGCCTATGTATTTTTCAAACAGCTTTTCAAACTGTTTTTCATGACAGAATTTTTTCAGCTCTATCATTAACCGCTGACAAGCTGACAGAATAAATACTCCAGCCTTGAAGAAGCCATCTAAGGATCTGGCTCCCTCCTCCGCCCGGGGCTTGCTGGGGAGGGGAGGCTGTGGGCCTGGGCAGGGCCAGGAGGGGGCAAGGGCGGCGGAGAAGAAGCTAAGGGGGAAGCGCCGGGCAGCCGGCCGCTCTCCTTACCTCATCAGCTTAGGCGAGGAGTTGGGTGAGTTCCGCATACCTCCATTCCGCTGCTTTTTTTTGGGTGAGAGCGTCGACGGCTGCTCATCTTCAACTGGAAATACAGGCAGCTCATGAGATTATGAACAGTTTGAGGGCGGACTGAAATACAGGCAAAATATCAAAGGACACACACTCAAGGCTCAGTCACTCACTGGGAATTCATGGCTGTCTTTTTAGGACCCAATGACAAAGACCAAACGTGTTAGTCAAAGAGGCCAGCTCAGGGAAGGTGAGAGCACTACCTCTTTACACTCCGGCCTTTGCACATGCACTTTAAATAGAGTAAAACACTTTGTGAACACCCTGCCATGAGAAAAAAAAAATCGAAATCGTGATTTATCTGTGTACAAAAATACATACATGTATATAAAAATGAATCATCAATCATTAGTTAACTTTGGTTACTTTGCTTTGCCGGTAATCGAATGAGTTTTCTTGTAACCAAAATAAGAAATGAAGTTGTATGAAAGTGTCGGCATGATACCTGCCAGTGTGCTGCTTCTCCAGGTGAACCAACTTAACTGGCTCCTAATCCCTGCTCGCCAGAGAAAGAGCCTTGAAGAGAAACAAGGATTCCAGGCCTTGCCAGCCAATGTTTCGATCGGTCAGGACATTGGCACATGCTGGCTGAGAATCCCCAGCCCAGCTCTACTCTTCTCCTTCTAGCTGCCCAGAGGGAGAGGGTGTGGGGCTGTGCAAATACGGTCCTTTCTCAACACATGAAGCCGGAAGGACTAGGGCCTGCAAAGTTGGAGAGCCGGGCTGGAGAAGAGCCCCGGAATGAAGGAGGAGATTGCCACGGAATGAAATCTCTGGGGATGTGGTGAGGGGCAGGGATGGTGGGACTGCACAGGGCATTGGAAACCAAAAGCTGTGCTCCAAAGGTCTGAACCACACAGATCGCTAAGCAGTGTGAAGCTTCACTCACAAAGAACACAGCACACTCTACTGCCCTTGCCCAAAGACACCCACTAATAAGCTTTGCAGATGTATTCGCCTGCATCATGCTTCTTTTTAAGAGAGCTGCTTGGTAATTAGCAGACGCGTACCCAGCCTGTCACCCAAGGGCATTAGCAGCAACGTTCTAGTCTTCCCCCCATAACCCCCCCCCCCACCCAATTCAGGCTAAAGCTGTAATGTCAAGAAGGAAAAACAGGATCCTCAGATTCTTAGAGTTGACTGCAATATGGACTAGGAGGAAGCACCCCGGAAACTCAGAATGCACAGCAGTTACCTTAAACCTAAGAAGAGAAATATTAGCCGCGATGACCTCAAAAGAAGCTTGCTATGCGTTAGCAGTGTGGGGGTCAGAGACGGGGCAGAGGATGCCACCTCACCTACTTGGTATTATCCAGGCAAACCCATATCATTACACTCATCACGTGGTACCTCCCTCCAAACCAAATGAATTGATGAGGTCATGATACATGGTTGCAGCGGGATTGCGAGAAGCCAACTACCCTCCAAAGCTTCTTCAGACTATTACTTGCTTTACACTCTCCTAGTCTTCTGTTAGTGTGGCATTGTCTAAATGCTGCCTGGCACAGGGAATGGGAACAAGAATGTGGTGCGAGGCGAGAGCCGCAGCAGAAGAAATGCAGGCAGGAGAGCACCTGCTACGGCGGCCAGCCACTCTGCCGCCCACACCTGCTCCTCCCTGTCCTCAGCGCTCCAGGCAGAGGCTGCGTGGCTGGGAGGACATTGCATCTTATCAGAAATGAGTATGCAGAGCAAACCGCACAGAGACTAAACAGCACTTAAAAGATTAAAGGAAATAAATACAAGCCACATAAATGGTATCGAAAAAATCACTTAGAGTTGATATGCATCTCTCCTCCAGCAAACAGGCACTCTGAGCTGACCTGAATCCATCTTCCTTTCACGGGACAGGGGACAGGACGTCCCAGGCAATAAAGGGGTAAATGCGAGGGTGTGTGTGTGAGTGTACTTTCACCACTAGAGAATGGAGTGGAAAGTCTTACACTGACTCTACCCATAACACAAGGTCACCTATGAATACAGGCACTTGCAACTACTGTATTTTTTTCAGGGTGACCTAGAGCAGTCATGTAATATGCTGGGCCAAATAGCATGTGTGTTTGTGTGTGTGTATGTGAGTAGATCGAGTGAGGGTACAAGTTCTCTTTCACACAGCCTTCTAAAAGTTATAGTTCCATATTCCCCTGCCCCAAACAGTCTATTATCTAATCTTGTCTACTGTGCCTAGCTTTCTTCAAGGTCAGCAAATGTTACCAGGGCTGCGTCAGCCATACAGTCAGTTCATATGAGTTAAATCCCGAAAGGAGGTCGCCCTCCCTGGCCTGTCCATTAGATCTTTTGCTTAATTTCTGCTCCTCCATTTGCACTGGGTGTACAATAAATAATCCACTTTGATTAAGTGGTCACCATTCTTAGACCTTGTCGCTGTTTGCTTGCACCGATCTTCAGATGGGACTCTTGCAAGTTAATACCTGTTAGCTAGCTCCAGGGAGACACCTCATTTTGACAGTAAGGTTATAACTCCTTCTATGCAAAGAAACTATTTATTTTCATTGCAACTCAGAAAGATCATCCATCATAATCATACTGCATTGAAACTGGGATTTGTTCTCTTAAATGAAACTTGTGTTCAAAGGCTTTCTCCCGCACTCATGGCCTGAACATGCAGACCCATTCCCTGAAGAGATGGGGGAAATATTTCCAGCTTAAATATATGAACGTTGTGTAATGGAGACCATTATTTACGGTGTAGATCCCACAAGAGGAGCAGTGATAACTTCTTTTTCGTAAGTACGATATAAACCATATTTAATTATTATCCTTTATATGGATCCTATCAATTTCTGCACATTTAAAGAAAGCAGATCTAGGAAAACTTTTAGGGAAGCTGTAAAATATAATTTTCATTTCATGGCTTCTGTGACTACATGAGAGGAATAAAAATGAAATTAAAAGGGAGGTTTAAATTTACCTACTTTCACAAAAGACAAATGCATGGAAGTAATGGGCTACCACCTCGTGACGGGCACATTGAGAGGTTCGTATTTAACCTCTTTTTTTGGCTAATTACATCTCTATCTTGAGCATTTTCACCTCCCTTCGTACTGTGGGAGCCACGTGAAGGTACGATCCTGTCAAGAAACCTGACTTACCAGCTTCTTTAAAATACAAACAAGTTTGGGAATCTAATGTGGAATTTTTATAGGATCTGAACTTCATCTAGTCTCCAAGTACTCATAAAATTCAAGGGCTTGTTTTTGCACATCCCTAAGTATAACACTTAATGTGCTGTTGTAACTTCCCAGCGCTCCCTTGTCTAATAGGCACTGAATCTAACAGTTTTACAGTTTGGGAAGACTCAGTGCTAGAAAAATGTCAGGCAAGTCTAATGAGGCTTCAGATCCCCTGGTTTGCGCTAGAGTTTAATTTAAAGTTACAATGATGTTTTAACATGTTTGCTTATACTCGACTAAAGAGGATTCGTTATTTCAATGACATAACCTCCAGACAATGTTCTGGGAATTGATTTAAGATGTGGTGGTAATTCCAACAGCCTTAATGCAGAGTTGAACATCTGTAACAACATTTTACTTGACTTTTCATCAGCATTCTGTTTTCAAGCAAGAGAAAGGCAATGTCTTCCAGAAACACTAGCCAGAACTCTGAGCTTACTTCACAATGATCATATATTTTACTGGATTCTTAAAAGAAATATCTTCCTTTATCAGCCTCGCCAGATTGCAGACACTGTGTCAGAGTTTACCGACGCCTCTTGATGGGTCCTCGGGGTGAAAGGGGGCAACAATTCCAAGTCTCAGCTTTCCCGATGGTCTAATGCCCGCGTAAGGTGGACTCAACACTCTGCTACAGCCTGAGGTACATTCCCTCCTCTCCGTCCCCCCAAAGAGATTTGGGGGGATGGTGCCCTTTCAGACTTCAAGGTGAGTTTTTTGGCTGGAGTTTAAAAATAGCTCAAAGCAAATAAACTCAAAAAGGTAATAAAAGGCAAACAACCTATAAACATGAGTGGACCGACTGTCTCCATTACGTTATTAATCACCACATCTGCAGAAACCCACATCTGTACACACTTAGCAGGTCATTAGTAATGTCATATTCACACTGGAATCACTCAGAGTAAGAGTCATGCAAAGTGGTTTGAACACAAAGGCATCCAGCTAACAGAGCTTCTGACTGAAATCTTGCGCAAGCTGCTAGTTTGGGAGCGGGGTCATTTTAATTATTATTTATCGTTTTTAAAACAGATTTTCCTTTTGGTATTTTGCTGCCCAACAAGCTAAATGCATGCTGAAATCCACGGCAGTACATCCGTCTTCTTCAACTGAGCTCAGCGTGTTAGACTAGAATGTTGGGGGGGGTGCAGGGTGCTTATTAAAAATTGGGATGGATCCCAGTCCTCCTTCACCTGGCTCAGTCACAAGCTGAGAATTGGGAGTTGCCTTCTTGAACTCAAATGGGTCTTTGGGATAGCGTGATCTAGCTGCAACCTTGACTGCCAAACAATAAGGAGAAAAGAAAATGGAAATTAATCTTTAGCGAAATCTCCTTGTTAGAAAAGTTCCAAACCAATTTCAACGTTGCACAGCTTTGAATTAAAATGGAAGTTTCTCCCTCACAGATGAATTGCACGGTTTTTTTCCCTTTTCTTTTGCCCTGATGACTTCCTGAAATTCTTTCTGCTATGTTTTGGTCATCCACACCAGTAAGGATAATATATCTGTGGAAATTCAGAAGGCAATCTTCTTTGTGCAATAATTTCCAAAATAGAGTTTGCCCTTTCCCCCATAATATATACAAACAGAGAAAACTTAGTTCCTTACATCCCACGTCATCAGGCCTCAATGTCACACTGCTGCTTTCCACCTCAAGCTTCTGGCCGGGTCAGCCCCCATGGTTGTGATATCATTGCCTAACTTGCACGAAATGTCATGTGTCTGCCACTCCTTGGAGAGGGGGATTTGCAGTATCTCCTTCTAATGTCAGCAACCTCAATGAAAATTGGGGATTCAGCCTTTTGGACTACAAATGCTGTTTTACCAAAATTAAGGGTAAGGAGTGAGGGCAAAATTGTTGGAATAGAGATCTAACAGTGTGCTTCCTATTTTCTTAGAGGTTCGTCCAACATTCCACCCAGAAAAATCATCTAAGTCATTTTGCAATATGCAATTCATCATGGACCAAACTCCCAAGTGGACCTCACTTCTGTTTGACATGACTGTCTGGACTTTTCACCACAAAGTCCAAGCTACTTATCCATCAAAGTCTTAACATGTGGCCACAAAGAGTGCAATCCTTGGATTGGAACAGGGAATGGTCCCGACTTTCCAGAGGGACATTTTCTGTCCTGTAATCACAGCTATCAAAACCATGGCAGTCTGTTAGGGGAATGGTGAGGGGAATGTGGATGCGTCTTTAAGCAACGCAGATAAACAACCCACACTGTGAGTTTGGTAGTACAATTGCTATAAAGGATAATTCACTGCCATTTCAGGATGAAACCCACAGTGGGGAATGTTTTGTGCCCATCAAAGCGGCTGAGTGGCTAAGCATAGCTAGGATAAGTAAGCTAGGCGTCAGAGCCAGGTTCCAAACCTAGGGGGTAGTGGGCAGCCTGATATCAGTGTAGGGGAGTCACAGGGGTGGGGGAATATCCTTAGAATGACATTCTCTTGTCTGATGACCTTGGTACATCGTATATCACCAAGAAATTGATGAAAAATTTGCAGCATTCTTGATGTAATCTATGAGGCTGATTTTTGAAAGATCATGGTTAATACGAATACCCAGATAAAGAAAAGAAGAAAGACACTTTCTCTTAAATGCAACTCCAGCAAGCATTCTATCCCAAACATATCTGCCTCTGTAAAATTAAACAATCACCTCATCATACATATTATCTGGCAGGATAATTTCACAACTCCTAGCAGAGAAATAGGAAATGCATTTATTTGAAAAACCCAGAGGGTATAGGTTAAAAAAAATCCATCATTACATACAATGAGAATAGAAAAGTATTTCTGAGTGGTCCCTTAGCATGGGCCCAGGGTGCACCTGCCCCACTGCCCCGCTGTGGGCTGCCAGGGCAGGGAAGGTGGCTCATTGGAGTTTTTGCATTTCTGGCTTTTATGGAGCTAATAAGAGAATGAGGAGGGAGACTCTAAGGAACAATGGGTTATGTAGAAGTTAATCACAAGGTGTATTTCTGGCTCTATTAACTGCCTAGAAAACCTGAATTGTGTAAGTTTGACTCCATCAACACAGAGTAATGAAAGAATTCAGCTCCTATATGGAGAGAGAAAAAATACTATCAATATAAAAATATATTAACAGAATCCACATGACCTAAAATGCAATATTCTCTACAAAATACTGGAAGCCTTGCAGATCCTCTAGAATCCAATAGGAAATACATTTCCTGGACCTATGACCCCCATGCTGTACCCCTCCCATATCAACCCACAGGTTTTGTGTTCTATACACTCCTGGCAGGAGTCCAACCCTCCCCAAAGCCTCCTGCATCTGGAACAGTGTTTTTCAAAGTATTTTTTATCTCATGGCACACTTGAACCTATAGTCAAACTTCCGTGGCATACTTAAATTATTTCGATCATAAAAAAGAGTAAAAAAAATAGACTTACTGTGCTTTGAACTTCTTTTGCAAATAATTTAATTAATAATCTTTAGAAAATTTTCAAGGCATAGCTAAGATCCTCAGCACACTGGTTGAAAATCACTGATCTAGAATCTCAGCTCCTCCATCTAAAAACCTGCCCTGCTCAGTAGTCAGTAGAAAAGTTCCTTTCGGAATTTTCTGGTTGCCTTTGGCCTTTGCCTTTCTTTTTTCTTGGAACAGACTGTCTCTATCACCTCAAGGGCAAAGAAAAGGCTCGAACAAAGATCACAGGAGGTATCAGCCTCGGAGAGATAAAACACAGAGATGAACAACAGAAGTCTAACAGGAAATATGCAAGCATACCCTTAAATTACTGCGATGGGATTTGGAGATTGGGGAGGTAGTAGGAGATAATTTTTACTTTGTGTAAGTCAAACGGGGTGAGGGGAGAAGTATAAGAATCCAGTAAAAATGGCCCCTTCCCACTTTTCTGTCTCCCCCTCCCCATACTCTACACTCCTAGTGCTAACCAGATGGTAAAGTCTTTATGGCCAACAGGTACACCTGACTCCTTCCCGCAGCCCTAGCACGTGCCCTGCATGTTGGGGGTCGCGGGTACAACTTTTAGAGTAGGGATGAGATTTGCCATGTCCTTGCTACCAACAGCTGCCTTTTCTCTTTCTCCAGTTTAGAGGTCAGCTAACTGTAGCCTGCTACTTGCTATGTACAGCCCATGGCCTAAGAATGGATTTAACATTTTTAAATCATTGGGGGGGAAAACAGCTAAGAAGAATAACATTTTGTAACACATGAAAATGATACCAAATTCAAATTTTGATGGCTAGGAATAAAATCTTATATGATCACAGCCATAGTTATTTAATTATTGTCCTTGGCTGACCCGCAAAGCCTACCGTATTAATGCAATGACCTCCAACAGAACAAGTTTGCCTACCCCTGCAGTAATTCAGTCTTCTCACAGTTTTCAAAAAGGACAATGCTCTTCCCAACCCGCCAAGACAGGCAAATGATACAAGAAATGCACGTGGAGCCCCCTTGGAGTGTACAGACCCGGGGATGGAGGGCGGGACCGAGATAGTTTAGCGCCTCTGCTGTCCCTACTCCCCAGCCTGCTGTTAGCCCTGCCGGTCTCCTCGTCTTTGAGGTCACAAATCAGGTGAGCCTCACATATTCCGGCTCAAGCCAAGTTAGATTCCCCCGTCTCGTACTTTGGAAGCACAGCAGAGCGCGTGTACTGTGAGCGATTCCTCGAAGCTGTCAGTCCGCCCTGCGAGAGTCCCATACAAGACAACAGATTAACCATTAGACTAGATATGTTGAAAATATACAGCTTCAACCTTTCCCCAGCTAGCTCAGAGCGATATATAGATGATTATTTCAACCGTCAGCTGCCGCATAGATTTAAACCCCTGCACAATAACTCCGGGATTCATCTGCCCCTTGTCAAACTTGCACAGCTTTACTTGGAGGATACATGGGCTGGCAGTTTCACTGTGAATCCAGAATGATCCAGACGGCTGCTGTCTCTTTGTTAACAGGAAGCCAAACTGATGAGTTTGTAATGCATTTCTTATCAAAGGTAGTTTCAGAAAAGAAAATGTGTCCCATCCGTTTGGCTAGAATTTCACATACACTAGATTACGGGCTTAATCAGAACATCTCTGTTATTTTCTTGAGGAAATGGATTAATTCTGCATCCATCCCATTAAATCACTTTACGCCAATGAATTATGTATTTATGAATTTATAATTATCCTTGATTTTCCCCTTTTTGCAGTACACTTAATAAAATCATCAGCTGGAGTCTGCAAAGCGATGGGGCTTAATAGATACAAGCATGCTAATATTTTTTTTTAAGTTAATGCTGACCTTTTGGAACTGGGGATCTAAGATGATCATTGTGAATAAAGGGATTCTAATTTCCAACCTGAATGTTTAACAAAGGCAAAAGGTACTGTAATGGAATTTATGGAGCCTGTAACGGAAACTCTTTTTCTAATACGGTTAGTATCACATAGATTTGGATTTGCTATAGGTCCAATCGGGTGCCTCTGATATGTACCAAGAGAAAATGCCTGTTAAGATGTCAAACACTGTTCCCGACACACGGAAAGGGCTCCCTTGAACAGGTACCCCGGCTGCTTTTCTCTTGTTGCTATTGCTTCCACCCCTACTGAATTCAGTACTTAAACACCGGCACTGAACTCACTATTCATCCTGTCTTGCTTTAAAATGATGACGTTTTGTTCATCTTGGAATTTTCTTTTCATTTTGCTGCTTTTTAAATATTGGGTACAACTCTCATTTATCTTGGCTCCACAGGTTTTGGACACCCCCTTAAATTTGGTGCCAAAGGCCAAAGCCTCTCCCACTTCACCCCATTCCCAGCCCTGCCCTGTCCATTTCTCAAGGGTGTTGGAGGCGCTGGTTCTGCCTCCCTGCAGAACCGGACAAAGCAAAGGTAAAGAGGACAGTTATTTCTTTTGATCACTTCATGCTGTTTGCATGAGATTGTTAAGGAAGGCCTCTGTAACTAATGTTTCCTCGTGGGTTTACAGAGTGTCAGACAGCCAAAGGAGTGGGGGGAAAATCGAGCTGCCTCGGGAACCTAAGAGTTGCCACCTGCCCAGAGTGAGGTGAAAACAGAAAAGAGAGATGGGGTCAGGTCTCTCGGGGACTTTACTTCACATCTCACATCCAATTCTCCTGGATAACACAATGTTGATTTACATTTCTGCTTTGGGGCAAAAGTTCTTATTTGCTTACTTGTTTTGACTCAGATTTTACCTTCTTTCTCTTTCTACGCCTCTCCCTGTGAATAGCTTCAAATAAAAAGAACTGGCAGAAGATTTCAATCATATCATTTCCATTTTCACTTTGCTATTTACATTTCTAAAATTAATGCTTGCCCCAGTGATTCTGCTATTCAAAGACAAATTGTGTATGTGAAATTATCTCCTAAACCATAAGATGTTATACAGATAAGAACCATTATTATTAACGTCATTATCATTACTGTCTCTTTCATAAATACCATATCGTCCATTGAGCCAGTCCTGTCAAGGGCCCCCAAGAATTCTAATATGTATCCCAGATGGGTGCAGCAATACTTTCTCTGAAATTCAGATAAAGGTAAGATGCATGAGTTTTTAGTGCAACCCAGGTGCCCGATGAAGAATGTTCTGCCAGAATGCTTTCAAAATACAGTATGCTTTTAACCTTGGGAGGTATGGACCAGTGTGGATTGTGATTTTACACTAAACACAGCATTTAGTATGTCTCTTAAGGGTGTAGTCACCTTCCCCAGATGCTCTTGAACTACAAAATCATTATCTGTATTCTACCATAATTTATCCTCAGATACATCCTGGGCAACACTTTTAAATGCTAGTGTATGGTGGGGCCCTTTCTGGATAACAGAGAATAAGGCTGGAGAGCAACAGCAGGGCTGGAAGCGGTTTAAGCATGTTCTGGCCTCACCTCCTTTTGCCTCAAGGCTAATCTAATATGCAAACCCTGAACCAGGGCCAGGGGCTGCTGACTTCCAATCCATATCATTTGCCACCAGCATTTTGTCAATGACAATAGGATGCAGATGTGAGCTTCATCTGGGGTCAGGCCGCCTGTCCAAGTCCCAGCTCTGACGCTCTCCAGAGCTCTGATCTCAGACAAGTGACTCCACAGTGACTCCCAGCGTCCTAAGTTCTGTGGTTATACCTGCTGTACCAATGAAGACACCAGGTCTGGGGGAGATGGTTTGGATTAAATGAGATAACCAGGGGGCACAGGCTGACAGCTTGACAATGAAATACTGTCACTAGTAATGCTCCATTTGGAACCACAGGGTTTTACACATGGGACAATCAAGATGGCCCTAAAAATGCAGATTTCTAACTGCTATTTAAAAATCTTGTAGAAGACTGGGACCCCATTCCAGGAATGTACCTGTCTCCCGGGGAAAGAGATTACAAGCTGGTCAAATACCCCTCTCTTGCCTGCTGGGCCCCAGGCATGGGGCAGGCAACCCTGGCTCACATTTCCTGCCCTGCACCCAGTGATGCTCAAATGCAATGTCCTTGAGATAAAGAGTTTCAGGCCCGGGACATCCCTTTACAAATGTACTGAGAGAGAGGAAGCATAAGAGTTAAGCAGGAAGGCCTTGAAGCCACAGTATTGGGTCTGAACCTGGACATCTGGCAAAGTACTTAACTCCAGTTTTCTCCCCTATAAAATGAGAATAACTGGAGTATCTCTCTTACAGGGTCATTATAAGAGGGGACTGAAAATATGAAGGTGCTTAGAAGAGTTCCCAGGAGGCCCTTACTGGACATGACCCATCACTAGAACCTTGGCTGTGAAGACTCAGAGTGACAGTAGCACCCTGCCATTGGTTCTCCCAGCTCTGGTCTGCTGACTTCTGACATCACGTTACCCACACGAGCTCCCCCAAGCGACCGACCACCGCTGGAACGGGTGCATGTCCTCAGCCCACCTGCACCCCTGCCCTTTGCATCTCATTTGACTGTCACCTTTGTCCCACATTTCATATGGCCCCAGTGAACTGCTCAGGTCAAATAATTAGGTATTGCCAAGTGGCATAGAAATAAGACACACCAGAAAACATTTAAATGGACCTCAAATTGGAGAAGGCTGGGACCATTCGGGGCAAGAACAAACAAAAGTCAGATGGAAACACAGAGAAACCCCACTCTTCCCTCTAAATGACAGGAAATGCATGTTGCCTGTTTGTGAGGGGCTCTTTCCCTGTAATTACTGGTGGGAGGACACGGGATGAGCAATTGACATTGCTCATTTGCAAATAATGGAAAGGAAGCCAGGGAACCACAGGGTAGAGAGACAGCAGCCCCTTCACCTGGCTGCTCTGAATACCCCTTCATGGGATAAACTAAGGTGCCTCCTGCAAGAGGCCTTCCCAGATGACTGTGACAATGTAGAGTCCCTCCTTTCTTTAAAACCCCTTGGCACTTCTCATCTCATGCCCAGATATTTCCTTACTGTTATTAACTTACTCATTTGTTTTCCATTTCAATGTGTCCTAGTCCTTCTGCTGGATTTACAAGCTCCTCTACTGAAGTTCATCCATCTCTGACTCTCTCACAATGCCCAGCCCCAGTAAGGTTCTTAATAAATTGCTCCTATTGCCAGAGAGAAGGCGTTGCAGAGGGGAGAAGCTCAGCTTAGCGGTCCGGGAACCCACGGCCCAGATCAACTGCGTGGCCTGGGCAAGACACACACCCCTCCTAACACCTTTCTGACTCTATTATAATGATTCTGGAATTAATGTGAGGCATTGCTTTTCCTTTCCTTGTCTTTTCTTTAAAATCTTTTAAAAGATGAACAATAAGAGAGAACTACTCTAGGTGGAGAAATGAGATGATTGCATCAAAAAATATATAGTAATTGATGAGTCATAGAGAAACAACACAAAAGACGTTGCATGATAATGTCAAAGGAGGGCTAAACACAATGTCTTAGCTTAGACAATAAGTAAGTGCTAGGGAGTGGGGTGTTCAGGAAAAAAAAAGAAGACTTGACACAAGAATAGGTTGGATAGAGATGTCAGCCTTAATCACCAGAATATCCCCAGAGTGAGCACAGGGCCTGACACAATGGTGAATCTATCAAGGCATGGCAGTGAAGAGTGGGCAGGGCTCACTGGGTGGAGGGCACAGTTGAGCCAAAGGCAAGGAGGTTGGAAAATACTAAACTAGGGAACTTATAAGAAAATCAGTTTGGCTAGAGCAGCAACATGTATTTGAGGGCATAGTTGTAGGTGGAGAGGGCAGAAAGAATAAGGCTTTAAGTTCCAGTGACAGAATTTGGACAATTTTTGGTAACAATCTGGATCCTCTGAAAGTTATTTTTCCTTCGATTTAAATACCCAAATTCAAAGAAGATAGTAGATGGGGTTTATACCTTTGAAAAGTCTGTCAAAAACTGCCGAGCTCAGCCCACTTTCTTTCCAGCTACTTAAAAAGTTAGAAGGATTCCAAGACAAGATAAATGTATGGACGTGGAACTGAAATAAGAAGGCCCCTGGCAATGGTCCAATTCCGCTGGAGGTCTCAATGTTTTTTTTCTGGAGAGTGTGCTCAATAGGAAAATAAAGTTACTTAATGCCTTACGAAGGGGTCCCATGAAACTCATGAGGCCTATTCCTCACAACACAACCAGTTAAATCTAACCCTGACTTCATGATGGCTACTTCCTGTCTTCAACTACTGGAGTTGGGTTCACCCTCTATAAAGATAACTAGAGGGGAAGCTGTCAGGGTTTTATTTTTACATGAAAATTGATTGTCATCCATAGTTTCAAAAAACATTTTCAACAAAACCAATGCTTTAAAGTAGATTCACTGAGAAGGCAATGTCCCCCAATCTTCCTTGGTTTTGTCTAATCAATAACACTTCAGGATGTTCTTGTCAAAACCACGTAAGTGGATAAAATAAGAATGTACATTATATTATCCAAATCTTTGGCTGGCAGCTGCCAGCTCCGTATACCGGAGCAAAGTTTTTAAAGAAAAATTTAAAAAGAAAAAATTCATATTGGATTCTCAAAATTAAGTTTCAGAGGATTAAATTACAAAAATAATAAAATACTGTATCTGCAGCCAAAGTTCTTTATAGCCTGATAGGTAGAATTTAGGAAGGAAGAAAATAAACAGTTAAATAAGTCACTGTGGGATGTGTTTTAATTCTCCCCTTCCATAACCTCAGTAAATCCACTGTCTCCCCCAGAGGCTAATGTTTACACCCAAACATCCTGCACAAAATGATGCTGTAGATTAAAAAACCTACGTTACTAAAAAGATATAGCTATATCTTTAAAGGCGGAGGGGTAAAAAATAGGCTAGATGTGAACAAAGGAATCCAAAAATAGTTTTGCTTTTATTTTGCTTTACTGATGATGATTAAGTTTATCAGCATTTTTGTGCACAACCTTATTAAAAAACAAAACAAAAACCCTAATCTTGTTTTTCGGAATCTTGTTTTTCTGGGCATTAACCCAGAAAGAAAAGCAACATTATTTGATTAGCTTGGATTCCAGAGTAATTCTGGATGCAAGAGCATCATGTTCAAATGATATTTATATGGTACATGTGTCCAATATATCAATTACCTTTATAAAAATACTCATCATCCTGAGCTGAACTGAAGGTTGGGGAATTAATTTGCATAAACAAATGCTAGCTACAAATGGGGACTTTACACATAACAATAATCAGATGGCCAAAGTCACCCAGTATTAGTGGTGAATCTGATACTGTGTAGTTACCTTTCAAACACACAGTAATATTTACTTAGTTAGAACTTGCCCCAAGGGAGCATTACACAAGGTAAGGCGGGTTTAAAAGAAACATTAGCGATTGAAAGGTGTTGTCTTAGAGAAAGTATATCTCTTCAAAAAAAATAGTTTTTGATATCCATTTTAGAGAAATAAAGGAGGCAATCTGGGATAGAAAACTCAGAAAGTAGGGAGGATAGTCTATAAAAATCCAACCAGGTAGTTTTCATTTCTAGAAGAGCAGCGCCACCTGCTGGTCATCTGCATTTCAGGGCCTTCCGCAGTTAGCCGGCCATCTATCTTACAATCTATGCATAAATACACAGCAGTATTTTTCAGCTGCTGTTATACATAGGAATTTTATTACCAGTCGGCAGATTTCTAACACACTGGTTGCAGTTTAATAATCCTCTATTACCTGAAGTATGGGTTATATAAAAACCTAGAATGTTAATTGTTGACAAACCAATTCTAATATGCAAAGCATTGTGAGTCACTCAGTAAATATACAAATAAATCAAAAGGGATAGCTCTTTTTGCTCTAACAACGTGTTATTAAACACCACAACTTAATCACTTACATAAAAATAATGTTCCTGAATTTCAACGTACTAAGAAATCAGGAAAAACGCATTATAATCTTACTAACAGAGCTTTTCCTTCACTTACAATTTAGAGGGAAATATTTTGCAAAGAATATTTTTCCCTTTCTTTAAAAAAAAAAATGTACCTACACCGAACTGTCATTTAGGAAATTTGCTCATATAACAAAACCTGAGTTATAAACAACTAAGATTACATCTATAAAATGTTATATTTTTTTAAGTGGCAATAGAGAAGTAGTGGAAAATATAAGTCACTGATACAGTGAGCAGAGAAACGCTACCTGTCATTTCTCAGAAAAAGATCACACAAATGCGATAGCGAAGGAACATAATAAAAAGAAGAAACGGGAATGTGATAGGTGACTCTGATTATATCTGCAAAAGAAACTGTGAAATAAATTAACACCCAAGTACCCACGAAAGGCATATCATAGCTTCACTGCAAGTGATCGTTATGCAATGGGGAAGGTTGGTGATTTTGTAAGAACAGAAATAAAATGTAGGCTGTGAAATCTTGTGGTGATAACTGATGACCACGCTACTTACAACTCTGATTTGATCTCTAACGGAAAAATATATAAAAATAAAAAAAATACTCTCAAGCATAGATGTATGCATGGGGATTGTATTTTTCACTTGAAATAAACACCAAATGAGATCAAAGGGCCTCAGTAAATGAAAAATGACAGTTTCTATGGTGCCTTGATTTGATCACAAGCAAAACTACTGTGTTGATAACATTCCAGGGGTTATGGAGACGGTAGAGATGATCTAGGATTGCTATGAAAAGGACATGAGTGCATGGTCCATTCAGCTGACGGGAAGCCCACTCTAGTTCCAAAAAGTTATTAAGATTAATCTCTTGCAACAACAATGAAAACACCTCATGTAGCAACCCCAAGGGGTATCCTTTCAAAACACAATGTGTAATTTTGTTGTCTCTAGTAGAATGTGTGGACTCTATTCACTTTCAGTCTTCCCATCTGTCTAAGCTGGGCAAGGCACATAATGTGAAGAGAATCTAATGTCTGAATGTTTCTTTCGAGTCCAAAGTGGCTCCAGTTGTCTCCACAGGGAACTTGGCTAGGGCTGGGGGAAGGTCTCAGGTATAAGCCATGGGCATGTCTTGCCCCCACTCCAACTGGCTACCCCTTGCTCTGGAGAGACAGGGTTGCCAGGAGCAATTCTGGGCAAATGCGAAGGGTGAGGGAGAATTTAATAGGATTCAGGGTTGTTAAGATTTGAGCTCCCAAGGCCTAACTCCTAGAGTTGGCCAGTGTATTGGTCCAGAAAGATAAGGTCTAGAAAGCTGGTGGGGGCCTGAATGACTAAAGGTACATGGCTTGCCTTAAGAGCAATTACGATAAAATCAAATCAATGAGGAATCACAGGTGGATGAAAAGAGCTTCTTGGATTTAGAAATGTATTATAGATCTGAAGGGCTGCATGAGGTCACTTGGGTAGGAGTGAAACAATGGGCCTGCCATGGCTTCCCAAGGTACACCTCTACATGCCTGGGCTCAAATACTAAACAATATCCCCAGAGCCAAACTGAGTGCCTGTCAGCAGAAGCAAGGGATGAAATGTGTCTCCTTCAGAAGATGCAGTGATCAATTCCAGATCTATCTCTTCAAGAGCTGTCCAGCAGTCAAAGGAATTGGCTGTTTGGAAACAAGCATTCTGTTTAAAATGGTCTAAAGGAACAAGAAGGAAGATCTCTAGTTTTGAGATCCACTTTTATCTTAAGACATGTACTTACTACACCATGGAAACATATTCCAGGCAGTTTACATGTTATTCAGCAAATATTTAATGAGTTTCCATTGTGTGCCTTGGCTACTGGGTACAATATGCTGAGAATTCAAAAGCCAAGGAGACTTGTTTATTGTTGTTTATATCAAATGAAAAAAAAAAAAAACCTCAACATGAAAACTGCTTTGTGTGGGGTTTATATGAAATATTACAGGCTTACAGAAGATAGATTCATTCATTCTGATTTGGGATAGATCAGGGTGGGCCAGCCAAGAAGGCTTCACTGAGATGGTTGACCTGTTCTTTAACAACAGGGGTTGGCAAATTTTTTCCCTAAAAGGTGAGATAGTAACCAACTATTTTTGGCTTTGTGGGTCTAGACTCCTTGTTGCAACTATTCAACTTTGCTGTTATACCTTGAAAGCAGCCAAGCGCTATATACAAATGTATAGGTGTGTCAGTGTTACAATCAAACTTTACTACTAAAATGGGAGGTAGGGGGGACAGATTTGGGCCTTGGGCTATAGTTTGCTGAACTCTGCTTTAGAGGATAAGCAAATTTCAGTTAGCAGAGGAAAGGAAAATAATCATGGGCACTAAAAATAGTTCTAGAAATATGTTCAATAATAGGAATAAGAAATGTTTCGTAAATGCTTAAATGAAGGATCGTCATGTGGAGAACGGAGCTAGGAAAAAATCGGTTGATTCTAAACTACAAAGGGCAAAGCAAACTTATTTTCTTATTGTCAGGCCCATGTTAGATATGGACAAATCAGAAAGGTAGGGTTTCCATAGGATTAGGAATGATAAAGAGACCCGATGGCATCTTTTTCTAAAGAACCCAGTACCTAAAACCCTAGCAAGGACTCTAACAGTTGGGCTAAGATATAACAAGCAGATTTGTTTCATCTATCACACATGTACTATTCAAACTAGCTCCGGGAAATCCCTATTTGGCTCTAAATGCTTCTACAAGTTTGTTCCTAGGACCCGACAATAACAAAATAGGCAGAATAAACCAAGAGACTCGCTGGGGCCATCAGCAGTTACCGTTCATTAGGTGAGGGTTGGGGGCCATTGGTAGGGAGACTTAGCTGACAAAGGTCTGATTATTAATAACCTCCAAGTCATTGAAACTCCACATGTGGGAAAGAGGCTATTTCTATATCTACCTTGAGAAAAAAATTAAAAAAAGGTATCTTAAAAGAAAACAAGCTCATAATAAAGTATAAACTTATAAGAATTTTCTGGGCTCTCTCTACATACCCCTATATTTCCAACTCTTGGCCTAGAAGCTGAGAATTCATAGCCAGAAGATCACATTGATATACTACATGATTTCTACACCCAAAGAATAATTTCATAATTTTTCCTTATAGTGCTTACTAGAATGTTGGTAAGTAGACAAGGCATTTTAGAAGGATTTATGTCAGTAAGAGTTGAAACAAAGAGGACTTTTAGGTTCCATTTCAATCAGAAAAATGAAGATACTCAGAGTTGAAAGAAAGCTTAAAATACAGTGTTCCAAGATCCTCATTTTACACAAAAATTTTGCAATGCCTTACAGGTAGCCAAAATGGAAAGGAACATCCCAAGGAGATATTAACCATGTCTTAATAATTTTGTTGGCTTATTTCTGGTGAGACTATTATTTCCTCATTTAGAACTTAAGTAATTTGACTTAATTTTAATTTTAGAGTCTGTTATACTAATCTGTTCAGCTCTCAGCCACTACTGATGGGCTTCTCTGCCTGTGTTTGATGTGTCCTTTTATAGGGACAGCTTAAGAGCATTCAATCATTTGGGGAAAATTGCATTAGCTATGGGTGAGATGGTTTACAACATTGTAGAGGATGACAGCATTCCTATCTGCAAATCTACTCGTCCACTAACTATGTGGTCTTGCTCAAGTTCATCTCTGTTTCTGATATTTCATGTGTTAATGAAAAACGATGATAATAATAATAATAAATCACAGTATTCAACATGTGCCAGGCAATCTTATAAGAAAGCTATATATATCCACTCATTCTGAGATTGGTACTATTATTATCTCCATTTTACTGAAGGAAGCTAAGGAATAGAGAAGTTCTGGAACTTACTCATAAAGTCACATGGTAGCAAAGGATGATATCTATTCTGGAAATTCCTGGAAGAAAGGAGATGATGTTGATGCCTTGAGAAGTGTAAACACATGTAAGACATTATGCTCGGCACACCCATAGGCCTGAGTGAACGTGTCAAAACATGACCATGCGGGGACTTATTTCCAAAGTTCCCAGAAAACATAAATCTCACTCCCCTGTATCTTTTTCTCTTCTCTGTCATTGCCAAGAATTCCATAGGGAAATTTCAAACAATTTCATTCCCTAGGCTTTAATTGCCAGTGAGATCCCCTGGCTCACTGCACAGTGAGGAGAGTAGCTTGAGAATCCCCTCGTCTGCAGAAGAGGAAAAACAGGAGATGTCTGCCTGATTCCCGTCTTCATCTCCATAGATCAGTGAAGGGGAGGGGCTTCCAGCAACAAGCTCCTTGCAATTTCACATTCACATCCCAAGACTTCCAGACCATGTGCCCTGAGCCCCTTCCTCCCTGTCTGCACTCTTGGTACATTTCCTGAGTTCATTTTCACCCCGCCTCTCTCTTCTCCGCAGGTCATTCTACCTACTTTTCCGGTAACACCCCTTCATGGCTTTGACTTGGAAACATCCCTGCCAGGCATGTTCTTTCAGTTGGATAGGACAGGCCATATGTGGGTATTTACTCGCCTGCACCAAAGAAATGGCCACATCAACCCCGATGAAAGGCAGACTGCAATTCATATGCCACTTAATGGGAGGTAACTATGACACACTCAGGCTTTGGGTGCCTCAAGGTGGGAGGCTGTCATTTGGGTGCTGCCGTTGGATTCAGTCTGCCTACTTCCAGTCAGAGCAAATGACCATGTTTCCGCACATTTGGGTGGGCTGCTGTGGCCACCTGCACATGGTCACATCTCTCTGCAGTGGGTCCCTTTCTCACAATGACTATATTCAATGCTTTGTTTCTCGTGCCTCCCTGACTCCCAAGAAAATGATCAGATTCTCTTCAAGTAATAAAACTTACATGCAACGTCACCTGTCCTTGACTCTCTAGAAGAAATGTTCTGTATGTGGTGGTGGCCGTGCCCTCTCCTCATTTGAAAAATCAGTAGATACTTGCCTGTGTTTTTTTTCCCCCTGTGCTTTGTTTCTAGACTTTCTCGTGCAATATTTGTCTTTGACAAAGAATCTCAATTGTACCTACTAGTTGATAATGTTTAAGTTCCTGCAAGTTCCTTATTATATTTATGTGTGGGTGTGTGTACTACATAGTAAGCTGCTGCTTAGAAAGTTTTAGGCTCCTCTCCGCCGAGCTCGCCGGGCCACGACCGGAGCGGCAGCCACTGCTGGATCGGGCCCAGGGTGCGGCGGCCCAAGGCCAGACCCCTACCGTGGCGGCGCAGGCGCAAGCCCTGGCTGCCCAGGCCGCGGTGGCGGCGCATGCCGCGCAGGCCCACCGTGAGCGGAACGAGTTCCCGGAGGACCCAGAGTTCGAGACCGTGGTGCGACAGGCGGAGCTGGCCATGGAGTGGGGCATCTTTCCTGAGCGCATCTACCAAGGCTCCAGCGGAAGCTACTTCGTCAAGGACCTTCAGGGGAAGATCATTGCTGTCTTCAAACCCAAGAATGAAGAGCCATATGGACAGCTTAATCCTAAGTGGACCGAGTGGCTACAGAAGCTGTGTTGTCCCTGTTGCTTTGGTAGTGACTGCCTTGTCCTCAATCAGGGCTATCTCTCAGAGGCAAGGGCCAGCCTGGTGGACCAAAAACTGGAACTCAACATTGTACCCCGTACAAAGGTAGTATATCTAGCCAGTGAGACCTTCAATTATAGAGCCATTGATCGAGTGAAGTCCAGGGGAAAGCGACTTGCACTAGAGAAAGTGCCAAAAGTTGGGCAACGCTTCAACCGCATCGGGCTACCACCAAAGGCTGGTTCATTCCAACTCTTTGTTGAAAGCTACAAAGATGCAGACTACTGGCTACGGCGTTTTGAAGCGGAACCTCTCCCTGAGAACACTAATCGGCAATTACTGCTGCAGTTTGAGCGGTTGGTGGTGCTGGATTACATCATCCGCAACACTGATCGAGGCAATGACAACTGGCTGATTAAATATGACTGTCCGATGGATAGTTGCAGCTCTCGGGACACTGACTGGGTGGTGGTGAAGGAGCCTGTTATCAAGGTGGCTGCCATAGATAACGGGCTGGCTTTCCCGCTGAAGCATCCTGACTCCTGGAGGGCATATCCTTTTTACTGGGCCTGGTTGCCCCAGGCAAAAGTCCCATTCTCTCAGGAGATCAAAGATCTGATTCTTCCAAAGATATCAGACCCTAACTTCGTCAAGGACTTGGAGGAGGACCTATATGAACTCTTCAAGAAAGATCCTGGTTTCGACAGGGGCCAGTTCCATAAGCAGATTGCTGTCATGCGAGGACAGATCCTAAATCTGACCCAGGCCCTGAAAGACAACAAGAGTCCTCTGCACCTCGTCCAGATGCCACCTGTGATTGTCGAGACGGCCCGTTCCCACCAGCGGTCTACTAGCGAGTCCTACACACAGAGCTTTCAGAGTCGG